>BHFT01028514.1:64975-100133 GCA_004320025.1 Laticauda laticaudata
CCCCCCCCCCCCCCCGTTTTGGGGCTCGGACGCTTCGCACTGTGCGAGGCTCTTTGTTCTGCCCGGTTCCCCGCATTCAACGCCTCGTTCTCTCCTCCAGCGTCTCCCGCTTGTTCTCCGCTCCTGCCTCCTCCTCCTCCTCCTCCTCCTCGGGAAGCGATCCCGCCGCCCTCCCTAATCTTACGGTCCAATTGTTCTATATATAGACGCCGCTTCTGAAGGGAGCAGCTTGTCATGTTGCTGCGATTGTGGTTCCTCCATCACGCTTTCATGCTATTTTGTGCCTGATGGTCCTACAGCATGAGATCCTGGGCTGGTCTAAATGTGATGAGTCTGGTTGCTCGGGGATTTAAAGCATCCACCATTCATGATCTTTTGTATGTTTCCAAACAAATGGGTTGTGGAAAGGAAGATCTCCCTAATTTGGCTCCAGCGGTTGGGGCACTGGAGTGGGAGGGGGACATTGTTCAACACAATCCCCTTAGTTTATTAAAAGGGGGGGGGAAGGAATCAAAAAGGCAGATGTGTTTGCTTGAGGCCCAGCTGTGCAGAGGTTGGTGAGCATCAAAGCATTTCTCCTGCCCAAAATGAGGGATGCTCCTTCCTCCCTCCCTTCCCATCCTTTTCTCACTGAGCATCTTGGATAATAAAAGGAGCCAAAGGCCTTCAGGATGCCCCCCCCTTCAAGCTGTGGGGCACAGGTGTGATAAATAAAATGAAGCTATCCTCAGCATAATGGTGGCACATAAAGGAGCTCCATCTTCCTGCAAGGAAAACGCTTGTGAGGGATTTAGAAGAGGAAGTGTGTTGTATTGGAAGGAGGCAACACCTGGGAGAAAAAATGTTAAGCATCTTTAGCACCAATCTGGACAAGGCAGGCTTTGTTTTCCAAAATGGCTAAGCTGCCCAGATCTGTAAGAATCACACAGGGTTTAATTTGGGCTTTCTGGGTCTTTGCTCTGGGATTTGCTTCTGGGCCACATTTCTACTTGCAGAAGGCCGATGAGAGAACCACAGAGAACGTGCAGAGTGCCTCTCTGCCCAGACTCTGTGGCATGAGGGACCCAGTCAAGAAATCCAGCACTTCAGAGAGCAGCTTCCTCGTGTGTGTCAGGGCTGTGAAGCACTGGGAGCTGTATCCCCTCTTGCATTGTAGCCTATGAGGCAGGTGTGTTGTACCCCTTTAGTTGCACCACCCAAGGCAGGAGGGCCTAGCTAGGGCAGAGAGCTGGGCATGCCTTGCCTTGCCTTGTGCTAAGGATGTAAGAATCCCTCCTGTCCCAGCAGCTCTACCCCACCCCCCCACCCCACCTCCTGCCCCAATTTGCCTTAGCTTAGAACAAAGCTGCATCATTGCTGGAGACTGTCCTGAAAGGAGGCAGAGCTGACACTGAATTGGGAAACCTCTAAAAGCCCATTTCAGAGCAAGAATTCTCCTCCTGCTGATTTTTATGTGAACTGGGGGGAGGTGAGTCCTAATGGATCGGTGCCACTGACGCTGTGCCTGATTTCTTGATCTCCTTGTAGAGGCTACAGGAAGATACATAAAAAGCAAATCAGCAGCTCATAGAGGCTCATTTCTACAATATAATCATTCATTTATCCAATTTATATGGCTGGCCATCCCAACAAGTGACTCTGAGCATGGACTTGGTTCCTGGGTGAATCTGCTTTCTGCATTGTGGGCTGTGTTCCCATACAGGTTAAACAAAATAATAGCAATGATTAAAAAAAAACGAGTCAGACCTGGTTTGGTGTCTCATGTGAACAGTGGCTCAGTAGATTATTCCTTTTGGATGAGTGGTCTTTCTGCACACACTGCTAAACCCCGATGTGAGTCTGGGGTGCAACTGTTCTAAAATGAAAACTGTGGCTTCCTGGCCCACTTGGGTTCCATGGGCAAAATGAAGGCTTGAATTGTCCAGAAGTGAATGAAAGGACCTCATAGGGTGGAGAGGACCTGCCTGGAAGAGATTTGCAAGGCATCAAATATACTCTTTACTGAGCTTGCAGGGTGAAAATCAGCCCACTTTGCAGAAGCCTGTTTTTAATACAGTCTCCACCTATTAAGCAGGAATCACTTCTGCCTTATTTAATTATTTTACTACATTGTGAATATCATCTCTCTGGCGTTTATCTCAGCCTCCAGAAAGCATTTCCACTTTGTAAGTTGCCCCTCCCTCCTGTAGGCTCATCTGACAGGTTATCACCTGTCTCCTCTTGTTCTTTTGATTCCGTACCTGGACAGCATGGAAGAGGCATTGAGATTCTGGGAAAGTGGCAACTCTAAGCCATCCTTCTCCCATCTTGAAAATTAAGTGGGAATGAGGGATCACCAGAAAACCTAGATAGACAATTAAAAAAAAAATAGAAGACAGCTGTGGCAAACCATTTTCAGTTGTTGCCCAAGATAATTGGATGGCTGCGGCCACCAGGAACTAAGCTTGATCCAACAGCATGGGTCTTTTCATAAGCGCTGCCTCTGGGTCCTCACAATGGTTCCACCAGTTGCATCAATTTGTCACCTGCAGTCCAAGCCTCCTGAGAGAGAGGAGGTCATCCTAAGGACACCTCCTGAATAAACTTTCTTTGGAATCCTGCATTTTTCTGAATTAAACGGGACTAGGGGGAAATCTCCATCATTCTCCAATCCCAAATTCAAGTAATATGAGAGAGGGGAAAAATTATCTTTGAATGAAGCTCCATCTCCTGCCAAGGCAAAATTCCCTTTGAACCCTTTATAGTTGGGATAAGTTCAGGGGTGGGATTTTACCAGTTCACACCTATTTGCTAGAACTGGTTGTTAACATTCTGAGCAGTTCGGAGAAATGGTTGTTAGAAGAAATTACTGGCCTAATCCTGTAAGGAGAAGGCAGGAAGGAAACATTCTGGTGTTGCTTACAGAAACTGCCTCTCCGTTAACCCTTATTACATTCTTGGCAGGACTAGACTTTCTGTCTCAGGAACGTCTCTGGAGTTTTTTTCCCCTCCTTTGCTGGTACTTTGCTTGTGTGGAGGGACCATTCAAAGTTACAACGGCACTGAAAAAAGTGACTTATGACCATTTTTCACACTTACAACTGTTGCAGCATCCCCACGGTCATGAGAGGCCAGGCGAGGAGAGGCGTGCCTCGATGTGAGTGATATTGAGTTGGCCACGCCCAGCCAGTCACATGACCACCAAGCCACGTCCACCAACTAAGCCACGCCCACAGAACCGGTTGTTTAAAAAATTGAATCCCACCCCTGGATAAGTTTGCTCAATCCCCAATCATCCCTGGATAATGAATCTAGCCAGCCTGAGTGTGAAAGATGCTAAATGCACAAGGTCATTAATTAGCACAATAATTGGAGCAGTGTCTTTAAGAGCCTTAAGGCCTTTTTGTTTCTGCACAGAGAGGCTATGTTCAAGCAACACACTTAGCTTGCTGAATTTGTGGGCTTTACACAATACAACCAAAATTGAAACAGCCAAATGGCCTGGATCCAGAAGGCATGCTAAACCACACGTATACACACCAAGCAAAGTTAACCCCAACTAAGGGCATCTTGTGAGAATCCATATAGTAATAGTTTAATTAACTTAATTAGGGCTGTGAAATGAATTCAGCCAGAATGCTTTCTTCTGGGTGCAGCCTGGAGGTCAGTTTGATGGTTCATCCCTGCTATGAAGGCCGATCCTTGGCATTCCCTCCCTTACAGGGCTCTGTCTGGAAAAGAGTGTGGCTATACTTGAGTTAGAGGGTGACAGGCATTAGAGCTTTTCTTTGGTTCTTCGGTTGCCTGGGAAGGGTCAATTGAGAAGTGTGCCACAATGGCAAAAGTGCATCACAACAATTTGCAGGCCAGTTCACATGCAGACATCTGCCCCAATGGCAAAAGGGAGCTTGCTCTGGATCGCTTCTGTTCATCTTATGGGACTCAGAGTAGGAGAAGGGCAGGCAGGACTCAGTGTAGAATCCTTACATATTCACAAATGATCCAATGGCAGCCCTCCCCCTGAACTCTTATCTAGCACCAATTTAGTCTTGGCCATTAGTTGACCAGATCTTTGTATATGGGCTTGAGCAATAAATCTTCTGACCTGGAATATATGTGATCCTGATTCTTCATGCCTGACACCCAGGAATTGTGGTTTTCTCTGCCCAGCTCCTGTCCAATCGAACACCCTTCCCATTTGGGCCAGAATACTAAGCAAGACTTGTTTTCTATTGATTGGTTGATTGGTTGTTTTATCATAGATTATGAAGATGGCAAGTTCTTGGACCTTGGCTATTTGTGTATTTTATTTTACTAAATTGCATTGTGTTGTCTTGTGGTTCTTAATCTCCTGTTCACTGATAGAAACATCTATGTTGGGGCACCTATATAAACCGTTTAAACAAATAAACAATGGGTGCTTTAGATAGCCTCCACTCCCCCAGCATTGCATAGGGTGTAGCAGCTGCTTGGATGGCAAACAACCTTTGTCTTCCTCCTTCCAGCCTTCTGACTGTTCTCTCTCTCCATAGGTTGGTGGTTTCCAAGGTTCAGCAGCCCCTCTGGGCTCACCGGGGTCTTCCTCCCTGGGACCATGTCTTCCTCTGATGAAGAGACTCTCAGCGAGAGGTCCTACCGGAGTGAGCCTTCCTGCAAGAGCGAGCGGTCCTACCGCAGTGAGCGGTCCGGCAGTCTCTCACCTTGCCCCCCAGGGGATACTTTGCCCTGGAACTTACCTCTTCATGAGCAGAAGAAGCGGAAGAGTCAAGATTCTGTTCTGGATCCAGCAGAGAGAGCGGTGGTCAGAGTAGCTGGTAAGGAAAATAGTTTTCTCCCCAAATTTAAGCAGGTGGTTTCAGAAGGGGAGAGATCTACAGGCAGTAGGATCTTTGTGGGTCCAGTCCTTTAAATTTGGCTGCCTCGTCCTTTCTGGAATGGGTCCTACTATTCCTACTCAGAATGGGGGTTCAGAAATTGGGTGCCTTTATTGTTTGAATATCAATGGAGTCTTAAGGATGTTCAAAAAGAGAGGAAGGGAAAACATGAGCAGGGGGAGAAAACTACTTCCAACCAAGGACCTGAGAAAGACACACGGATGCCCTAGATGTCCTCTGGGGGGGGGGGGGGGNGGACCTGAGAAAGACACACGGATGCCCTAGATGTCCTCTGGGGGGGGGGGATTGGTTAAGTTATGTTTGGTTCTACTCACAGTAAGAGTGCTTTGCCTACCACAAAAAGTGTCATTTTGCCACCAACATGGTGATACTTAAAAAACCCTTCAGATCAGGAACTGCCTATGCATCTCTGTGGGCAATTTTTGGAAACCATGATGTCAGTTGAATCATGACATTGTCCCATGTGAGACATGTAAGATGTGTTAGACACATCATTTGATGCAAATGATGTATGGTATCTGCTTTGGGTCATTTGTATGATGTACTGCTGTACAATGATGTACTGATTTTATTTCTTCTTACAAGATGGATGCAGCTTGCTGCAACCTGCTTGTCTTATCTAAAGTAAGGGAAAGCATTTCTTGGTGACAGTACTTTGGATTTTACATACATGCAGATTTCCTTGTTTACTGCTCAGGAATTGTTTTCTTCTGCTGGGGTCAAAAAGGTCAGATGGTGGCCATGACTGCACAAATGGAGCTCTGCCATTTCTTTTTGTGCTTTGGAAGGGATGCAGGTACAAAGTGTAATCACAGCCATCATTTTGGCTGGTTTAATACCCTTCAGTCTAGGCTCTGTAATCTTTTCTAGGACAAATCTATGCTGCCTCTATATCCCCTGACCACTGTGAATATAAACTAAGATCCCTTGAGGGATTAATTGAGTTTTGATTGATTGATAGACAGCAGCTTAATTCATGAATGAAATGTAGTTGCTAAGACCTTGAGAAGGTTTTGCAAACTACCAGTTTCTGTGCATGAGGTTCCAACGCCCGATTGTGAAAAGTAAAGTAAATGAAAATGCCCAGCAAGCCAACCAAAATTAAGTTAAACCAAGATCAGGAGTCTGATTTTTTTTTCTGGAAAAGGTAGGTATGAAATGTCTTCTTTTTGAAGTCCAGCTCCATATTTTGAGCATAGACCAATCTTTGGCCCCCCAGAGTTTGACTGATGAAGAGATCTTTGTACTCAGATGCTAAGTATGGTTTGACTTGGTAGTTTTTGGATGGTACATTTTGAGAGAACCCCAGGACTATAGGCTTAATAGGGAAGCTGAAAAAGCACTGTGAAAGCTGGCAATGAACTCACACATGCAGCTTTATTGATTCTTAATTGCTGTCAATAAAGCAATACGTGGGAGTTCATGAAGTTGGTCAACTGTTGAAGCAGTACTTTGTTCTTTCTGTTTCATATTGTTTTCATGAGGCATGTTTCATTTAGTAAATATGAAATAAACATGTCCCATCCCGCCTGCATCCCATCATTGTATCTGACATATTCTTGAATACACCCTTGAAAAATTCCATGAAGGTAGAACCTGAGTGCTATGGCCATCCAAAGAAGGAGAGGAAGCGATGGCTTTCTGAAGAAGCTGCCCTGGCTCTCGGCTAATTTTAGGGCTGGGTTCCAAAGAGAAGGGATGATCTTTAGAGCAGGGCATCAGGTTTGGAAAGCCTACCCTGCGCCATGTGAATCTGACCTGGGTTTATTGCCCAGAAGCCTATCGCAAAGAACTGGTCTCCAGGACCAGGAATGGAGCTTTCTCAGTGGTTGCTCCCTGGATCTGGACTCTTGTCAAAAGATGTTTCATTTTCTTCACCTTTTCTTCTAATAGCCTGCTATAAAACATGCTCCTTTTTCAATGGCTCTCAAGAGCGTACAATATTCCTTTTTAGAAGAGGTTTTCTTTATTTTCATTGTCAGCCTACATTATTTTTTATGGTTGTTCTGTATTAAAATCTTATTTCTCTGCTGTTTGGAAATTGATACTTTATTGAATATATTCCTGCCATTAAATTGTGTTTATATGTTGAGATATGATTTTGAGGTGCCTTGTCCAGCAAAGGACTGTTTTGGCCTCTACTAATCACAAGGGGTGCACAAGTGATGTCACTGGAGGAGAGCCCTATGGTATTTTTTTTTCCTTCTCCAAAATATTTGAGTGTTGTTTTTGTTTGACTGTTTGCTTGTTAAAAGGATGAAAAACCGCCATAATTTGGTGGGTTGCATTCAAATTTCAGAAGCTGAAAAAGAGCACTTGGGACTTCCTGGAGGGGAGTTGGGAGGGGGCAGTCCTGGCATAAAGAATGTTGAAAATTGTATTAAAAAATGAAATTGACTTAAAATAACTTGGAATAATGACCATACTGGGAAAAGGATTTCTTCATTTTATGTCTAGGATGAATCATACAAGGACTGACATTATTATGCTTGTGCAAATCTTGTATCCATGCAGAATTTTAAGTTTAAAAAAAAATAGCAGAATGACAGAGTTGGAAGGGACCCTGGAGGTCTGTAGTCCAACCCTCTGCTCAAACAAGACTATACTATTCCAGACAGGTGGCTGTCTACTCTTTTTTTTAAAAGACTCCAGTGATAGAGCATCCACAACCTCTGGAGGCAAGGAGTTCCACTGATTGTTCTCACGGTTAGGATGTTTCTCCTTACATCTAGGTTGCTTCTCTCCTTGGTTACTTTCCATCCATGGTTTCTTGTCCTGCCCTCAAGGGCTTTGGAGAATAATTTGACCCCTCCCTCCCCTCTGGGGCAGCTCCTTAAACTCTGGAAGGCTGCTCTCCTCTCTCCCCTGGTCCTTCTCTTCCCTAGACTAGCCAGGCCCAGTTCCTGCAACTGTTCTTTGTATGTCTTAGCCTCCAGTCCCCCCATCTTCTTTCTTGCTGTTCTCCTCACTCTTTCCAGAGTCTCAACTTTTTTTTAATAACATGGTGACCAAAACTGGGTGCAGTATTCTAAGTGTGGTCTTACTGAGGCTTTTTAAAGTAATACTGTACTAATACTTAATGTGATCCTGATTCCATCCCTCTGTTTTGAGACCACAATTTTTGCCATTTCTCAAGATCAATCCCATATCCAAAATTCTTCCCCCAAACAATCATAGTTTCTTTAAACTTGTTCTTTTTTCTAGTTTAATTTCTAATAAAATATCCCATACAATTTTTTAATCACCTTTTCATCAGTACCTGTCAAAATCTTATCTAAATCAGTCAATTTATTATAGAAACCTTCTGTTTTAAAGTCTTTTTCATACTTTGAATGTATTTGCGCATAAGAAAAACCAATTTCATTTTTATACTTGTTCCTCTAGTTTTGCATCGATTTAAATTCATACCTTTCATTCAAAATTTCCCCATATCTGTTTGTTCCTTCTTATATGTTATAGGATAAGAAAAATGCTTCAATAGTCGATAACCAGACTGGAATTTTCAAATAACTATTGTCTTTTAATCTTCTCCCAATTTTAACCACAGAGACTCCTGTATATGATGTTTCTAAAATAACCCTGTATTTTAGTTCCTTATACCATAAAAAGGCATTGCCACCCCAACACAGATCATGTCCTTCTAATGTTCAACAATCTGGTATTTTCTTACTGTTATCCATTCTTAACCCATGTCGCAAGTTTGTAGCTTGGAAGTACAGGCTCCCAGTATAGACAGAGCCAAATTCCTCCTCTAGTTCTAGCATCTTGTTAAGAGTTTTAACTTTATTCTCGCTTTCTTACCTTGCCATGTATGTTTCAACACAATTTTATTTAAATCTTCAGAATAGTCCTTTCCAAGCCTAATTGGTATTGTTTGATACAAATATAAAATTCTGGGTAGAATATTCATTTTGATTGTTGATATTCTCCCTATTAAGGACAGTTGTAGGTTTTCCCCATTTCGTCAAGTCTTTTGCTATCTGTTGTTTAAGTTTAAATGTAGATTGTTCTCTTTTAATATACTACATCTTGCTGTCAAATGTATCCCCAAGTACTTAACCTTATTCGTGACTTGGATTTTCAATACATCTGCCAATTCTTCTTTTTGTTTTTAGTAACATATTCTTTGTCAAAATTTTTGTCTTATCTTTGTTTATTTTCAAGCCGGCCACCCTTGCCATATGCTCTTATCTTTCCAATAGTTTTGGTGCTGTTTCTAGAGGATCTTCTAAAATAAATGCCAAGTCATCTTGCAAAAGCTTGCAATTTAAATTCTTCCTTTTTAATTTTCATTCCTTTTGTACTCTTTCATCTCTAATGTTTCTATTTAACACTTCAGTTAATGATGAATAGCAAAGGTGATAGTGGGCAACCTTGTCTTGTACCTTTTCTTATATTGATAAAAGTCTGTTAATTTCTCCCTCTTCATTACCTTTGCCGTTTGTTTATAATATATGGCTTGTATTACTTGAATAAATTTTCTGGCCAAAGCCCATCTGTTCCAATAACAACATGAATCTCCAGTTCACATTATCAAATGCCTTTTGTGCATCTAAAAAATATCAAAGCCATTTGTTTTTCGAGGTGAGCCTCATAATATTCCAAAGTGTCCAAAATTACTCTCTTATTATCTTTGAATTTGTCTCTTTGGCAGAAATCCATTTGGTCAGAATGAATAAAATTTTAAATATTTGGGTCTCTCTGCCAATATTGAAGCGAAGATTTTAATAATCTGCATTTAATAAAGAAATGGGTCGATAATTCTTAATTGTAATGGATCAGTCTCTTCTTTTGCAATAAGTGTAATATTGGCTTCTGACCAATGTTTAGGTATCTGTCTTCTTTAGCATAACTTCATTCATGACTTCTAGCAATGAAAGGTTTCAGCGATTCTTGTAATGTTTTATAGAATTCTGCTGGAAGTCCGATCTGGGCCTGGGTGCCTTCCATTATTTTGTTTCTTAAGTGCTTGGTTAACTCCATCATGGATATTGCTTTCTAACATTTTTTCGGTCTCTTAGATATCTTAGGTAGAATTAGCATTCTGGAAATACTGTTTAATTCTTTCCTCATCAATGTTCTCTTGCTCATATAATTTCCCATAAAAAGTCTCGAATGGTTTCCTTATCTTCTCTTTATGCCGTTGGCAAACTTGCCTTGATGATCTATTGACTGTGGTATTTTTCTTGATTCTTTTCCTTTCTCAGTTTGTTTGCTAACCATCTACCTGGTTTTGTTTTGCATCCTTAAAATAATTCTGTTTAGCACTTCTAATTTTCTGTTGATAATTTTCTTTCTCCATTAAACTCATTTTATTTTTAATTGTATCCAGTTTTAGCTTAATGTCTTTTTTCAAGTGGCGTTTTCTGTAGTTCTTTTTCAAGTCTTTATACTCATCTTCTAAAGCTTCCGTGGCTTGCTTTTGTCCTAATGTTTCCTTTTCTTGTGTAGTCTATTATCAAAGCCCTCTAGCATATGCCTTCATTGTGTTCCCATACGTTCTGGATTGAAGTGTCTTCTTTTTTATTTTCTCTAAAGAAAAAAGACAATTCTTTCTCCATCCGCTGTATAAATCCTTCTCCTTTAGAATAGTATTATTTAACGTCCATCTCGATCTTCTTTTTGTCCTTTCCATTTAATTGTCATTGGACTGTGGTCTGCCCAAGTACTTGTTTCGATATTTGTTCTTGAATATTAGATATTAATTCTGTTGAAGTCAAATCATATCTATTCTGGACCATGTTAAATGTCTATTTGAGTAAAAAGTGTATGTTTGGTTTTAACATTTCTTTCTCTCGATATATCTTTTAAATTTATTTCATCTATCATTTAAAAAAAGGATTTGGGAGAGTCTTCTGTTTGCTTTGTTGTTGTTGTTATATAGTCCAGTTTATTGTCTACAATTCCATTGGAAATCTCCCATCATAACTATATTGACATAGTCCAATTCAATTATTTTCATGTGTAATTTTTTTTATAGAATTCTTCTTGTTTATCATTCGGAGCGTATTTGCATCTAAGAGTGTTTTCGTATTATTGTTCCATTATTTCCACCATTAATACTGTTCCATCTTCTAGTATAAATCATTTTGCTGAAATGTCTTTTGACAGATAGAAACCGTTGCCTGCGTTTTCTTACATTGAGTAAATAGTAAGTAATATTTTGTCCTAATTTTGGCTTGTCTACACAATTGTTCATATTGTTTTTTTAATATGTACTTCTGTAGAAATTATATCAAAATTTTTTAATTTCTCTAATCTGTGAAAAACTTTCCTTCTTTTAACAGCTGAATTAAGTTCCATGTATATTCATTGTAATCAGTTTTTTCTCTTCCGATAATTATGCTTCATTATTAGGGTTTGGCAGCTTCGTAGATCTTGGTTCACGTTCTTTAGTCTCCACCTGTCCACCTACTGCGCCTTTCTTCTTTTTCAGTCTCGTATTTGGTATCCTTGGAATTCAATTAGTGAAATCTCTTTTTCTGTCCTCCTCCTCTCTCCTTCCAAAAATTCTGTTGTAAAAATAACTTCTGCTTTCTCATATGAGTCAATTCTATATCTCTGTTCTTGCCTTAAAACATTACCCTCTCTGGATAGCCATCTTTAATTCACGTCTTTTTTCCAATAGCATTTTAGTCATAAATTGATATTGGTCTATCTGCTATCTCTCTCACTCTTCTGGGTATTTTGCTTTAACCACAAGTCTCATTGCCTTTGTATTTCAATGTTGTTTACTGCTTACCATTGTAATATTTTGGTTTAAGTGGCTTTTTTTGTAATCTGATAATGAACTTCTCTTGGTAGATTATTTCTCATCGCAATATCTTGTAAAAACTCGGTATACCTCATCTACTGCCATCCATCAAAATCCTTCTCTTCTGTTATTTCCAAAGCTTCAGCTGATATTTCTTATATTATCTCAGCTAGATTTTGTTCCTTTTTCTTCCTCTATGTTTTGAAATCTGAGATTGAATCTGATCTGTCATCTGCCCATTGTTCAGCATCCACTTATCTTGTTCAAACCACTGTTAATCTGATATCCTCAATTATTCCAATGCTTCTTGTCTCTTTGTTTATCTTCTTCAAATTTATTTTTTGGAAAATCTCTCATCATAATTCACGATCATTTGTTGAATATTTTCCAACCTTTTCATCAAGTTTTCTCTGTTCTTTGCTCAATATTTTTCTATTCTCTTTTTCAGTGGTATCTGATTTTTATTTTTAAAGGTCCTTGGATTCCTTGCATAATCATCTGTAGAGTCACTCTCTTTCTTGATCTTTGTCTTGCTTTCACATTGTCCTGAATTGAACTTGTTCCTGCCAGATGGTGGGGAGGCAGAAGTAGAAGTTGAGGAGCCCAGAAGCTATAATTTCCGCTACTCATTTTAAAAGAATTCACAGGATCTTCAGGTTCTTCTAAACCCTAACCATTATGAATAGCGCAATTATAATCCAAGAGTGAAAAAATAAGAATGGTGAGAGAAAAAAACCCAATAATAATAAAAAGAAAAGGGAGAAAAAAAAATTCTTTCAGGTTTTTTTTTGACCTTAAATCCAATCAGTAATTAGGCAAAAGGAAGGAGAAGAAATAAAAAAAGTTTTAAAAAGACAAAAGTAAAAGAATAAAAAAATAAAAGTAGATTCTTCAGGTTCTTCAAACCTTATCAATTTTATTTTTTCAAATAAAAAAATAAAAAAGCATATCGAAAAACAAAAAATCCCAAAGAAAAAGGAAAAGAAAAAATAAAAAGGGGATGTTTGAGGCTTTTCCCCTTTAAAATAACAAAGCAAAGAATGAAAAATATTACAAAGATAGAAGGTTTTAAAAAGAAAAAGTAACAGCTTGGTAAGGGCAGGGGTGACCCAACCTTAAGAAAATAAAAAGAAACATACTGCACTTTATTTAATTTATTCCGGGATGCTTGTCATAGCTCTCTCCAAACTTCAAAGCCAAGTTTCAATTGTTTATAGCAAATCGAAGAACACCTGCCTCTTCCCTCTATCTTATCACGTAGCAAAATCCTTGAAAAGAGTTTCAAGAGCTTTTCCTTTCTCAGCTTCTCCAGCTTCAATCTACGATATTTTCAAGCCTCTAGTTGGCAGTGTTACAAAGAAGTTTCTTTAACCTCTCCCTCTCCCCTCCTTTCCCCAGACAAATTGTAATAAAAATTAAAAAGAATAAAAACAAGTAATATAAAAATATGCTAAAAGGGAGCCTCTAACCTAAAATATTACAAGGTAAAAAAAGAAAAGAAAAAATAAGATATAAATAGAGGAAAAAACCAGTCCCAGTTAGGCAAAGTGCAAAATCGCGATAGAAGTCCAGCCATAAGAAAAAAAAACTAAAGCAAAGCCTTACTTTGACACTTCTGTTTAAAAACCGCAAGCTTATTCAGTTCTGTCAAAACCTTTTACAGATTCTTTTTCCCCTTAGGGTGTCCATTTTAAAGTCCCTTTTAAAGTCTTAGAATAATAAAAGAACAATTCTCACACAGACCCGATCACAAGCTTTTCCTCTTTCAAACCTCTTCCATTTGAGCTGTCTTCAATCTTCAGGCAGCTCGGTGGCTGCCTCTCTGCCGCTGGCAAAAGGGCTTCTCCTGGATCAACCAGGGACTTTGCGATATCCCTGGGATCTACAGGACGCGCCCTTCACTATCACTGCCTGTTCAGGACGGTTTAGGTCCGTTTGGACCATCCAGGGGCAAAGATATCGGTTGCAATCTCAGACCTCCAAGATTGCATGCAGTATCATCGCGACGCCAGCTCCTACCCCCTCCATCCCTCTGTTAATGCAACCTAGAATTGCTTCAGCTTTTTTGGCTGCTGCCGCACATGGCTGGCTCATATTCAAGTGACTGTCCACTAGGACCAAGGTCCCTCTTGCAGTTACTGCAGTTGAGCCAAGTTTCCCTTATCTGCATTTGATTTTTCTTGCCCAGGTGTAAAATCTTACTTTTAGATCAATATTGCCTCAGTTTTTGATAATGGAACCACGTCTTTTTGTTTGAATTAAAATGGAAAAATATGGTTTATTTGTTGAATTCACAAGGATGACAGCCATGTGGGCACCTCTTACTTTCTGCTGTACATGAATGAAGCTGAGTGTAGAAGAGATGGAGAAACATGGAGAGACCTGACAGATGGATTCTTCTGAGTGATGGCCTCGCTTTCTTTGACAGTGAGGGTTTCAGCCCACAGGTCAAGTTTCTCAGGTAGTTTTGCCAAGTAAAACCATGTTGCCTTAAACATTTAATGCCAACAGCCTTTCACCTGGCTGCCAGGTGCTGCACACTTCTTTGACAGGTGAACAGAATTGGAAAGGACCTTGTAGGATTGGGCTGGGTGAACCCTGAGAAATGAAAAGATTTTCTCTGGGGAAAAGTCATCAGCTTATGGGTCACTTGATACTTTGGGTTATACTTAAAAACATGTGAAGCATCTCTTTAGAGGTGCCATGAACAAGCAACTAGAGAAGGGAAGCGAAAGAAGACAAGAGAGGGAAAGGAAAGGAAAGGAAGGGAAAGGGAAAGGGAAAGGGAAAGGGAAAGGGAAAGGGAAGGAAACAGAAAGGCCTTTCTGTTTTCTTTCTCATTTAATGGGTTGGTCAGAGCCAGGTCAGGGTCACAGATAGAAAAGAAAAGCAGTGATTGGGAAAGTTTTGGTGTGATCTTGCAGTGGTCAGAAAAGCTTCAAACATTGTATGTGTGTGTGTTTGTGTGAATATTTTTCATGTAAAAACCACCGGAATCTCCTAAAAGGCAGGAAAGCCAGCTTGGGGAGCTTTGGGGCGAATCACAATTTCTCAACCCACTTCAGGGGATTCTTGTGGGGAAAATTGGGGGGGGGGGGGGGGGGNAAATTGGGGGGGGGGGAGGAGTACAGTGTTAGATATGTGCCTTGAATTATTTATAACAATAGTAAAGGTGGGATAATTAAATAATAATAATCTTGTTTAGGCAGAGATGTTATGAGTTGTTTGGCTTCCTGTAGTCAGTTATGACTCCTTTTACTTTGGAAGTCGGGGGATGCCAGCAAGTGCATTGCAGTGCCCCCCCCCCCCCCCCCCCCCNGCATTGCAGTGCCCCCCCCCCCGCCATGTGTTCAATGGGCTGGAAAGGACTGATCAGCTCCTCACACTAAAAGAGGCCATGGGCTGCTTGGTATTGGGGAGAAGATTCTCTCCAGCCTCCTGCCTGTTTGCTGTCTATTGTCTGAGTGGCCAGGAGTTGAATTCCACGGATGAAGCTGCCCTGCCAGTGACTGTTCAACTTTCTCTGCTTTAGTTAAAACATTTACTGGTTTATTGCAGGGGTCCCCAAACTTGGCAACTTTAAGACTTGTGACCACAAGTTAAAGTCCACAAGTTAAAGACTTTAACTTGTGGTCCATAAGTCTTAAAGTTGCCAAGTTTGAAGACCTCTGGTTTATTGGATACATTTGGAGCTTTTTAAAAGTATATGAAACTTTCTTTTGTTATCTGACAGATACAGTTTTATTTATCCGTTAAAGTATTATCTGGGGCAAAAAAAGCTTCCGTCTTTTTACCTAAATGCAAACTACAGGGGGAAAATCATTTTAAAAATGGTGAAGTTTAGGCCTGATGTAACGTTCCCACAGGTCGAAACGCTCCCACTTTGAACAGATTGTGGGAAGACTCAGCTCTCTAAGGAAGGCTGGGAAAAGTGGAAGGAGAGATAAGAAGAGGATGAGAAACAGGAAGGCAGATGGACTCAAGTGGCAATGGGGACCCATTGGAAGGTCTGAAGGACCTGGTTGGGGACAGATCACCCTGGAGAAAATCTACCTACCTGGAGGCTAAGAGTCATCATCACCCACCTGATGGCACATAGTGATTCAATATAAAGACTTAGCTCTCTTGGAAAAGGCTCTAATGCTGGGAAAGATGGAAGGGACGAGAGAAGAGAAGGGCGATCAGCAGTGGCAACGGGAGCCCCATTGGAAGGGCTGGCTGAAGAAAAATGTATTTGGATGCTACAAGTCAGCAATGATTTGAGGGCACATAATAAATCAACATTTGGAGCATCAAATAACTAGCACAGTTCTCCAGCAAGTGAAGTATTTTTGAATAGATCCATCAGAACTAATGCGCTAAGGAGCAGGATGCTCTTTTGCCAGGTGTTTGCAACTCCTAGCGCCTGGTCTCCTTTGATGACTTTTTCTCTCATCTCCAGGGTTCATCAGACAAGAAGTTTTAGCAGTTAACATCCTCTTCCAAGAAGCATTTTTGGGCCCATTGGCCTCTGATCGAGTGTCTCTCTTTGGAGACTTGCTATACTTCATCTCATCCGAATTGAATTGTGCTGCAAGTGGCTTGGTTCCCGCTAAACTGAATGGTTTAGTCATAGTCACCATTTTAATAAAAAGGAGTGATTAAGTTTGGGAAAGGCAATTTAAAATAAAGCAGCACAAAGGCGAGAGAATCAAATAGGATCGTAAGGAGGAGAACTACATTTTTCTAGTTAAGCTGATAAAAGGTGAGAAGAAGTTTTGAGATGAGAACCATCTGAGAATGAGGAGCCCCTATAATTTTTCTTAAAGTTCACATATAGAAAAAAATGAAGTACTAAAAGAGATTGTATGAATTTGACAATCTTTTAATTAGAAGTGCACACACTACCCAAGAGCAGTTACTGAGCAGAGCTTCCAATTCCCCACCTGGTTCCTTCTTGTGTGACCTGGATGCAACTGGGCTTCCACACTCAGCTGGGGCGGGAGATGCAACCCCCGGGGGTGGAGCAGAATCCATGCTCATTGAGACACCATCCTATTCATTTCCTGGGACGTCTTCTGGGCCAGCTTAAAAGTGCCTGTTGTAAAACAGTCTGGGTCAAGGAAGGAAGCACAACCCTGGGAGTCTGAAAAGAGGAGCCTCTTCGAAGCCATAAATTTCCCCTCCAGCCCAGCCCAGTGCCAGGGCCAGACAGGAGAAGCAAAGAACTGGCCTGAATACAGCATTTGTCTCCTTCTTTCTCCTGAACCTTCCCTTTTCCTCCTCCCCCCTTCTTTCTCAGCTGAATCCAACTCTGTCCCACATTAGTGCCTCAACTTTTCTTCTTCTGGTTTATTCCATGGTCTGAAATGGCTGGGCTTGCAATCTCCCCCTCCTCCCTACCATACCCATTGCAAGCAATCTTTGTGCTGCCTGGCAGCTCTGGCACTCTGCGTCAGCCCACAGGGAGGGGCAGGGTGGCTTGGGCACAAAGGCACCATCCGTTGATCCTGGTCCATTGCCCCAGGTTGTTGCTGGGCCCTGGCTCCTTTCTTTCTGCAGGATGGCTCTTTTATTAGGCTCCAGTGTCCTCCTTGATTGAGTTTTAGTCAGGCAGGGGCAGCTTTACTCACCGTATTAAGCTGCAACGTATGGCAATGTTTAAGAAGCAAAGGACCCTCCCTCCCCCACTCTGGCTGATCAATTTTCTTGCAGCTTTAAAGTAATAACATGACAATTTTGTTTTCCAAATTATCATTTGGAACTTACAAGTTCAAACAGACTGACAGCTAGAATGCAGCATGAAGACAACACAACAGTGGGAGAAAAGCAAATTTTAAATGTGACAATACCAAATAACACAAGAATTGGAAAGTGTGGTAAAACTTCATATTGAAATACAGAGATTGTAGAATAAATCGGCAAAAGTTTTTCCCATAATTATTGGAACATCAGGAGTATAACAATAGAATTGCCAAAGCCACCAACACAATTATTTAACCTCAGAACATTTAGTTTACAAAAAACAGCTTTAGCTTGGAACCGGCAGGGTATTTGGACAATAATACTTGAACTGAGCAGTATTTGCTGAGTATTCTTCAGGAGAGGCTCTATAATAGCTATAATAATTTGGCTTTTGAAATAATACAGCCAGAGGTGTATTTATGGGCTTTTCTGAGATGTTAAGTATTGGATTAAGGGGTGAAATGGGTGTCTCTTATTTTATTTATTTGTTTAGTTTTTATTCTGTTTCTATTACTTTATCAGCAAGTCAAGGTGGCAAACGTACCCAGCACACCTTCCTCCTCCTATTTTCCTTACCACAACAACCCTGTCAGGTGGTTGGGCTGGGAGAGAGGGACTGGCCCAAAGTCACCCATTTAGCTTTCATGTCTGAGCCAGACCTAGAACTCCCCGTCTCCTGGTTTCCAGATCAGCAGCTTTATCACTACATTATACAGGCTCTTTTGTCTTTTGCTTGTCTCTGTCCTCTTGAGAGCCAGCCTCTCCTTCTTCCCATTGTCTCCTCCCCAAGGTGGGAAAGGAGAACACACACACACACATACACACCCCACCTGAAGAGGCAGCTTCATTCTGCCCCACAGTCCCCACAGGTGCCCACTGTCCTGAGAGGCAGAGAAAGAGGCTGGGCACCATCCAGTAGCCTTTTACCCCAAGGTCCCAATGAACAAGAGCAGCAGATTGGCCCTCCTGAATTTTCTAGGACCCAGGGGTTCCTGTGGATTCCCTCAACAGCCACTGCTTCCCTCTCCATGCCAGCCTGGCAGTCAGTCGCAGGGTGGGTGGAGGCATAGCCATAATGCAACAACTGACTCCCCTCATAGTCACGATCTTTGCTTTGCAACCCTCCCCCTCATTCCCCCCAGGAGAGATTTCCATAAAGGCAGTGTGGGTGGGGTCTGCCTCCAGCGTGGATTATTAATTCATGAAGCATTTCTGCTGAGAGATCGTGGCTCAAGCTGGCTTATCTTTGAAAGGGATTAATTGATTGATTGGTTGGTTGATTAGGTGTCAAGCCTGAAGTTGGTTAGGTTGTGGATCGGGTTATTCAGATTCATAATCTGACATTATGTGCCATCAAATCATAGTTGATTCTTAACAAACCCATTGATAGGTTCTCTCCATGCTTTGGAAGGGAAAAAATATCAATATGCCAGGATTTGAAAGGGGTTGGCTATGGACTGCTCCAGTCACCCTTCTCAGAGTGCTGGGACTACAACTCCCATCAGCAGTGCTGGAAGCCCATGGAAATGGTAGCGGTCTGGGGAAGACTAGAGTAGATCCAAAGGATTAAAGAAGGGAACTGATCCCTGAAAATTAGGGAGATCCATTTTGCCAGATTGGAGAAAGGAGTTTTTCCACCAAGTAGAGTTTAAAGCAAAGTGAAGTTGACCTCCATCCCTGGGAATTTAATCTCCTTGAAAGGGGTGAAGCCTTTTCCAGGCTTTCTTCACCTCCTGGGCCTGGCTCAGTCCGTGCATTTCTTCAGGGATCCACTGGCAAATCTGAGCAGTAGAAGCTCTCAGGAAGTGCAGTGATACAGGTTTGAAAGGGAAAACCCGATGGGGACTTTCCTCAGGTGAAGTCTTGACACCAGGGAATGCACTCCTGCCTGGATCCCAGGAGGCGACTCAGCTGCTTTAACAGCTACTGAACTGATTGCATCAAAAGAAAGTCACACAACCCACAACTCCGCATCCAACCCGCCCCCCAATTGCAGTCATTAAGTGAACACTATGGTCACGAATGCACCAAATATCACATTAAACAAGAGGAAAACCTTCCACACACCAATTCCTCCTGCACTTTTTACAATTTTGAATACAACAAACTAAAAGACTCAAGGTCCTTCCCACCCCTGAAAGGACCTAATGGTAAAGACTGCAATGATGACACCATCAAAGCCAACCTCTTTAACACATTCTTTGTCTCAGTATTTGTGTTTTTCTCATAATTAACATAAAGTATTTAGCATTGGATCATGCCAGTATTTCTAGTCGACCACAGACAACTAAAATGATTTTGAATAATTATCATTTTATACAAAAAAGTAGAACAATGTTGAAAAAGTACTATGCAATCATAAAACCATTCTCATAATTGACTGGACAGAATATGTTGCTTAACTTTGGTAAGAAAGCTATCGCACATGGCCATCCAGCAAGAACCTCAAAACCATCTTTGGAGAATCTTTGCAGGACTAGCTCCTGGCCTAACCTAATGGTCACAAGCCACGTCGATACGCTCTTTCAAAAAAGAGAGACCCGCAGCCTAAGTTTGATAAATTACAGACCAAGTCTCTTCCTATGCTGCGTCACCTGTAAAGCTCACTCGAGCAACTCAAATTATAAACCAATCCATTATCCTCCCACTTAGAGACAAGAACAACACAATTCTTCAATTCAAAGCATTGGTTTCAAGAAAAAAATCTATCCGCAATCTGCATCTTACACTGGAAAAACATGTGGACCTACACAACTCGATCACATGGCAAATGCTAATTAGATGCTAGATCTAACAGACTTATATAAAGCCTATATGATATCAATGGTACATTGACAAAACTACTCCTAAAACTAAACATCTTAATTGAGTATCTTTTGAGCACCTCGCATTAACTCCGGATAGAAGCATTCCATGTCATAAACGACAACTTTAGTGTCAAATTATTGGGAGTGTCCTATCAAAATCCTGTACCTGTTCAATAGTGGTGTCCTCAAGAGTCAGTTATTTCCTAGGAACCAACTCTCTTAACATACTCTACATAAATGACCTCTGTGATCATATTAAGGAGACAACTGTGTTGGTCTTTGTTGATGAATTAAAACTATTCAAACACCACAGATCACATACTACTTACCTACCTTCAAAAATTACCTTGACATATGTATCAGAATGTTCAATACAAATGGACAACTTCAAGATCTCAAACAAATGAACATGCTTCTGTCTTACAACAAACAATAGAAATTAAATACGAGGCTGAATTAGTTCAAATGATCTTGCTTTTGAATGATCCAAACTCCTTGTTCAAGGGATCTTGTGAGTATCTCATTTCAAATGACCTAAACAGTGCTAGATGCCCTTACTGGTAAGGCACACATAGCCCAAAAAGGCGTTAAGAGTTTGTTAAACCCTAATCCTCAACATAGCTTTTTCTCTGGTAATATCCACACTCACCTACTAGAGCATAGCAAAACATTTGCTGGACCTGTACTTGTATATATAGCTCATCCTGGCAACCCATTATCATGTATCTGAGTATGAACACATATTGAATAAAGTCCTTAGATATATATTTCACATAAGAACGAGTTCTCCGACGTCCTCACTCATTTGCAAAGTAAATGATCTCCTTATGCCCTTTACCCAGACTACGAAACTCTAGACCTAGAAAACTTAGAATTATGCCATCTTTGTTCTGATCTAATAGTATACGCGTATAAAATCATACATTGCAATGATTTACTCTGTCTAATGAATACTTCACAATTTCAACCATAACAAACACAAGAGCAACAATAGATACAAACTCAAGGTTAATCGCACTAAACTTGTATTGCGGGAAATACGACTTCAGCAACAGAGAGGTCAATGAGAATACTCTACCTGACTCTGTGGTTTCTTCTTCCCGTAATCCCAAAACTTTTAACCTTAGACTGTCTACTATTGACAGCTCACCCCTTTCCTAAGGTGTCTGTGGGGGCGTGCATAAGCACACCAAACATGCCTACTGTCCCTGTCCTAAATTGTTTCTTTTATTTTTTATTCTTCTTATACTTATATGTATCCATGTATTCATAACTATGTTTTAGTTATACCTATTATCTTGTAAGCAATTGACAAAAATAAATAAATATAAATAAAAATATAAAACTTTGCAGCAATGTGCTTGGACTTCCAGGAAATGCTGGCAGTCCCCCCTGCCTCAGAAAGACTCCCCCTCAAGGAGAATCAGGTCCCTGCCCTTGGAGCTTTCAGTTGCCTTGTCTAGTGGGAAGAGGTGTGAAGGAAGGGGCTAACATTGGGTACGTGTAGTCCTCAAATGACAACCAGCCCTGCAACTATGATCAATCGTGAATCATGAGTGTCGTAAAACAATCACCATGTAACTGGACCCAATTTTATGATTTATTTTACACGGGTCAAAAAGCAAACATGGTGATCATTAAGCAAATGCCACTGTTGTTAAGCAATCCCCTCGTTATTATGGAAGAGAACACTGTTTTTTGGCAAAACCATCATAAATCGCCACCACCTGACTGTGGGGCATTGCAAGCAGCTGCAAACGAAGGCTGGCTGCTGAGTGTCCAAAATAGATTCTCTTCGGGCACCTGAAATCCGAGCCAAAATCCAGCTCAGAAGATGGAAGCTTCCTAGAGTTCTGCTCCAGCAAAGCCTGTCCAATGATGTGTAGGAATGAGCGATTTCTCACACAGCCCAGATGGACCAATTGTTTATTCAAGCAAAATGGACAAAATAATGTCAGATAAAGGCCATCCCTATACAAACTGGCGAGGTTTGTATCACACACTGGTCAAAAATGTGGTTGGTGGTTTTGCTGTGGGAATGCAGTCCTGTCTCCAATGACCCAGCCACCCTCGTAGGCTATAGCATATTGGGGATGACGTCACTGCAGCCAGATTCTGAGGTGGGGGAATTATCCATCTCCCACCCATTTTTGCTTGTTTAGGAAACGTCCACAAAGATGTGGGGCTGAGAGATGTCCTGCTTTTGCAACTGGGAGGGAGGGACAGCCATTGTCAGCAGTGCCCATCATACAGCAGATAGGGAGGGGAACGACCTTATGTAACTGCTTAGAGCTGAATCTGGCTCCTGTGAAATTAGTTGGCTGGATCAATTAATCCGTTTTTGGACTTCCAATGACAACACTCCTGACTGAATTAAATATGCAGTGAAAACGGTGCATCATGCCGGTTATGGTAGTTAATGGTTCAATATGTTGTTGTGGGAACTTGAAACACTGGTTTAGGTAAAATACAGCTAAATAATCACACAACCACCACCCCAGTTCAAACAGCGTGCTCAACTGCAGTTGGTCATTTTATATTTTACTGAATTAGCCACAATTGGCTGCGGTTGTATGACATGCTAAATAAACCATAATTAATAAACCAGGGGAGACAGGAGAGCAGTCTTCCAATATTTGAGGGGCTGCCACAGAGAGGACAGGATGAAGTTATTCTCCAAGGCGGCTGAAGGCCAGACAATGGATGGAAGCAGAACAAGGAGAGACTCAACCTGGAAATAAGGAGAAATTTTCTGACAGTGAGATCAATCAACCAACGGAACATAAGTTGCCCTCGGAAGTTGNGCTTGGTTCTCATTGCCATGTGCACAACTGGGCTCCTTTGTCTCAGTATTCCATCCTCGTTGCCAGTATTGCATTGTGGGAAAAAAGACCCAAGACCCAGTTGATCTTCTATTCTTTTATTTTCTCTCTAGAAAACTGTTTGCCAGCAAAACCGCAACAGCCTTTTTATAGTGGGCTGCTCGTGGCTCGTGGCCAATGATGGCTTGTCAAATTTCCCACTATCCAGGCTGACACAGACTTAGGTGAGTATGCAAATATATAACAAAGACGGTTTGCAAAGCATCTGTGGTCTTTAGAACCTCACCAAGCAGGTTCAAAATCAAAAGCCACACCTTTAGAACCTCAAAATATACTTCTATATACAGTTTCATCTCCTCACCCAAGTGCCCTCCTTCTTTGAGACTCATTCCCTTCCCAGTTTGAGCTCATTGGATTTGTCCTCAGGTGTTGCAGCTAATCCCAGGATGTCTCTAGGGAGAATCATCTCATCTGTACCCCTCCCTAGCTCTCATTTTGGCTGCCCACGTGGCATCTTTCCCCAGTGTTAAGGAATGTAACATCCCCTCATCAGGGCCTCTTTCTAAGCTCATCATTTATTACCACTTTTCCAAAGAGATTAGAACATCATAATATTATAAAAGGCATGTACATAAGATTAAAAATATCAGAAGGATTAACAATGGAGCATGTAAAAAGTATAAAAGCAAAGCATGTGTACACAAGGAAAGATGGAGCCACCTGGAAACTGCAGCTCAGTTGGTCTTGTGAACTGTCCCAGGCTTAGCTCAGCTGACGGAGTGACAGTGAAAGGACAGGGAACGGAGGCCTTGTTTTGAGTCGGCAGCTGCAATGTGTGGAGGGGATTGTTCCACAATAAATTGTTGAGTTTTCTGGGAAGTGATAATCTGTGGTAAGAATTGCTTTTCAAAATAAAATGTGTTTCTTAAGCTTTGGGAAACAGGCATGTTNAGCATGTGAAAAGTATAAAAGCAAAGCATGTGTATACAAGGAAATATATTTCATTTGATAACAGATTAACAGAATTGGAGGGGACACCGCAAGGTCATCCAGTCCAACCCCCATTTGTAAAACCTTTAAGCATTTTATATACTATTTTATTTTTGAATATACTTATTTCTAACAACTCCTAGTATGGTTCTTACATTCATTTAGTGACCAAAGTTACAACAGCACTGAAAAAAGGTGAGTTATGATCGGTTTTCACACTTATGGCCATTGCAATATCCGTGTGGCCACATGCTAAAAATTCAGCTGCTTGGCAACTGATTCATGCTTGATGGTTGCAGTGTCACTGGTTACATGATCCCCTTTTGCGACCATCTGACAAGATAAGTCAACGGGGAAACCAAATTCACTTAACAATTGCAGTGATTCACTTAACAACGGTGGCCAGAAAGGTCTTAAAATGGGGCAAACCCCATTGAACAATTGGGGACACAGAATTGAGTTAAGAGGGAAGAGGGACATTTGCCTGTCAAAATGTGCCCCAATGCTTTATGGTAACGATGGTCGTGAGTTAGCACTGAGGCCAAGTGAAGATGGAGCCACCTGGAAGCTGCAGCTCAGTTGGTCTTGTGAACTGTCCCAGGCTTAGCTCAGCTGACGGGGTGACAGTGAAAGGACAGGGAACGGAGGCCTTGGTTTGAGTCGGCAGCTGCAATGTGTGGAGGGGATTGTTCCACAATAAATTGTTGAGTTTTCTGGGAAGTGGTAATCTGTGGTAAGAATTGCTTTTCAAAATAAAATGTGTTTCTTAAGCTTTGGGAAACAGGCATGTTTACCTCAAACACAGAACTAATGCAAGCGATGCTCTTTTGTATTCTATGGGCCTTGTGTCCTTTACTCAGTTACTGCACTCACTTTGTGTAAGGTTTGTGTAAGGTTTGTGTAAACCTTTGGGTAAGGTTTAATTGCGGTTTATTGAATAAACCGCAATTGCTAGTCTCACAATATGCTAAGCCATAAATGATGATTTATAAACACAGTGGGTGTTCATGCAACATGCTGAATGTTAAATAAAGCCAGCTATATGTTAATGAACCACAGAAGTAAACCCTGAGTTGGACTGATTCAATGCTGTCAGGCTGATGTCAACTCTGTGGACAGAACTCAGGATAAACCAGCCCCTCCCTGGCCTTTGAGAACTGTCAGCGGCAACAATGATGTCCATAGAATACGGTACAAGGTGACTGAAGTTATTATGCACCCCCCGCAAACCATCTGAATTCAAAATTTCAAAATCCACCCAGTCATGGGACTGCATTTGGAGTGTTCAGCAACTGACTCACATTTACGGTTATTTATAGAATTGTACTCTAGAATAGAGCTAGAAGGGACCTTGGAGGTCTTCTAGTCCAGCCCCCATTCAAGTAGGAGAACCTACACCGTTTCAGACAGGTGGCTGTCCAGTCTCTTCTTATAAAACCTCCAGTGATGGAGCAGCCACAGTTTCTGGAGGCAAGCAGTTCCACTGGTTAATTGTCCTCCCAGTTAGGAAGTTTCTCCTTAATTCCAGGTTGCTTCTCTCCTGGATGAGTTTCCACCCATTGTTTCTTGGGGAATAAATTGACCCCCCCCTTCTTTGTAGCAGCATCTCACCTTTACTTCTTTGCAGCTAATTCCTTGCAGCATCCCACAGTCATGGCATTATGATTTACTTCTAGTTTCTTGCAATGGGTTCAACTGACAGGACAAGCCATTTGTAGAACAAAAAAAAGAGCAAATCCATTCCCTTCTAGCACTGATGAGGTCACTTAATTTGGTAATGAAATGTCTGCAAGAAAATCACTGAGCTCAGAGAGCACCAAGGACTCCTCAATGGGTTCACTTTATGGCCGCCATGCTTGCTTTAGTGACCACAGCAAAACAAGCTTGTAAAATTGAGCTTGGTCACATGGTGATCTGCTTTACAACCATCATGATTTAGGCTTGTAATTGCAGGGCTCAGTTTAGGTTGTAACTGGAGGACTCCTTGTGTATGGTTGCCTATCTCAACAATGCCTCCACAAACAAATGACTATCAAATAACGATCCATACAACCACAGTTCAGAGTCAAGAGAAACCCTCCCATTGTGATAGACTAACAATACATTGGCCAAGCAATCACTTAGCAGAGCTTGTTAAGATTTGCACCCAAATGCCTAGGAATTCGAAAGGCTAACTGGGGTGGGGGCTTCTGACTCTCTAAAGCAGGGGTTGCCAACCTTCTAGACCTCAGGGACCACCAAACTCATCATTTTAAATCCCATGGACCAAGGACCCTGGGAAAATCCCCAAAAAAGTCTGCAGGAAAATCCCCCCCTCAATTTTCCTACTGATCAATCATTCTTTGTTTGGGATCGCAGGGTACCATCTGCATCTCCATCTCGGGGGGGGGGGNAAGAAAGAAGTGGAAAGAAGCAGCCCGGTGGCCAGGCCAGGCGCGTGGAGCAAGTGGGGCAAGTTCCCCCCTTCCCCCCTTTCCCTCCTCCCCTCACTACCTCATGTTGTTCGCAATGCAAGCGATGTAAGCCTTGAGTTCCCATGGGCCATGTGGGTGGTGCAAGCCTTGAGTTCCCATGTAGTCTGGATTAATTGCTTTGGGGGTGGCATTTCTCTGTGGACCACCAAAATTTTCTCACGGACTACCAGTGGTCTCCGGCCCAATGGTGGGCAACCACTGCTCCAAAGGACGCTGTTCCACAGAGCAGCTGCATCAAGGAAAGCAGGACTCCTGGGTCCCACAGGATGGCATTGATCGATAGAAGGGATCCCAGGTATGCCTTTCCTGCTAGATTAATGGGGCAAGCCGAGATAAGGGGGGACAAGGATGTCCCACGACTATGCTGGCCCTTTGCCACATAGGGATTTAGAGGTGGAAAACAGGAGCCACTTATTGCTGTTGTAATCAAATCTCCCCCTCCTTCTGTTGGTGTCCCTCTTTTCTTCTCTTCTACCCTTTCTAGCGAGCCAGAGTCTTCGAATAATGTGTCCAAATTAGAATAATCTGAGCCAGTTGTCTGTGCCCTGAGTGAGACATCTGGCTCAGTTGTTCAGTAATCCGCTTGCTTGTTTTACAAGCTATCTCTGGTATTCCCAAATGCCTTCCCCAACATTCCACTTCAAAAGCATTTTAAGCAATGAACCACCACAACTCTTGGTGGCACAGTGGCTCTTAATCCAAAATATATTTTCCAAATCCATGTATAGAGGTATTTGTAACCTTTTTATGAAACTTTAAAATGTGAACATTTTTCAAATAATTACAGGATCTGGCAAAAGGGGACAGCTATAAGAATGTATAGCTTATTGCTCATTTCAATAATATTCTTCCCTCCCACCTACCAACAAGACTTGGAAAATAGGAGGAAACTACCATCCTAGCCTCTGATAGCCATGCTGGATTTTTTTTCTTGAAAAACATAGATCAGGCGTGATCTCTTCTTTTGTTTCAAGTAGGGCAGCAGAAAAAATAGAGCTGGGCTTTGCACTCTTCAAAACAGCTGTATCTTCAGCCAAGATTACGCAATATGCCCAGAAGCGCCTTTTGGAACCACAGGCAGATCCAGAGAGGCTGTGCAGCCCTGTCAGAAAATGGTGTGGAGGGCATATTAATGCCTTGTGGAGGTGGTATTTGCATGAATCAGCTAACCTGGGAGAAACTGAATTGGATACTTCTCAGCAAAAGATTAGGTGTGTGGCAACAAGCAGCTCCCATACAGCAGCTTCGAAAGGAGAATCAATCAACCTCCAAGGTGATAGGTATGTGGATCTGCCTTGGCATATTGCATTAAATTTTACAGGTAGTCCTTGATATGTGACTGCCATGGAACCCCCCCCCAATTGCAGTCACTAAGTGAATACTATGGTCATGAATGTACTAATTATCACATTAAACAAGAGGAAAACCTTCTACACACAAATTCCACCTGCAATTTTTACAATTTTGTAAACAACAAACTAAAAGACTCAAGGTCCGTCCCACCCCTGAAAGGACCTAATGGTACTGCAATGACGACACCAGAAAGCCAACCTCTTTAACACATTCTTTGGCTCAGTATTTGTAAACAGCAATGGATCATTCACAGTATTTCCTAGTTGAACCACACGAGACTACAGTGATCAAATAAAATATCGATTTTACATAAGACAATGTTGAAAAAGCACTAACACAATCTAAAAACCATCTCTATCTATTGATCTGGATGGAATATGTTCCCTGCTTCTTAAAAAAACTATCCGCTGCCATCATCATAAGCATAATCTTTGGGAAATCTTTCAGGACCAGCTCCTTGCCAAACCTATGGTCACAAGTCACGGTCATCCCATCCTCAAAAAGGAAAGATCCCAGCCTTGTTGAAAATTACAGACCAATCTCTTTATGCTGTGTCACCTGTAAAAGTCATGGAATTAATGATAAACCATCCATTATCCTCCACTTAGAGACAAACAATCTACTCTCTAATAAAAACAATTTGGTTTCAGAAAAAAAAACTATCCTGCAATCTGGAACTCTTACACTGCAAAAACATATGGACTACACAATCAGGCAAAATAGATGCAATCTACATGAATCTGTAAAGCCTTTGAGTCAGTGGCACACCACAAACTATTCCTAAAACTAAATCTTAGCGGATCTCTGGACACCTGCATAACTGGATAGAAGCATTCCTGTCAAACAGACAACAAGTGGTCAAAATTGGGAGTGTCCTATCAAATTCTGGACCTGTCAACAGTGGTATCCCCAACAAGGCAGTTTTCTAGACCACTTCTCTTCATACTCTATATAAAATGAACTCTGTAATCATATTAAGAGCAACTGCGTTCTCTTTGCTATTCAACACCAACAGACAATACTTCAAAAAGACCTTGACTATGTATCAGAATGGTCAATCAAACAGCAACGTTCAAATCTCAACGAATCAATGCTCTGTCTTACATATTGGCAAAAAAAAAAATCAGAAAATAAAATACAAGCTAAATAATCAAAACCTTGTTGAGGATCCAAACTTTGTCAGGATCTTGGAGTACTTCATCTCTAATGATCTAAGTGCTAGAGCCCACTGGAACTACATAGCCAAAAAGGCATTAAGAGTTGTTAACCTTATCCTAAGTAGCTTTTTCTCTGGTAATATCACACTACAAGCTGGAGCATACAAACATTTGCTGACCAATACTTGAATACAGCTCATCAGTCTGGAACCCGCATTATGTATCTGATATAACACAGTTGAGAAAAGTCCAGAATATTTCACAGAAGAGTTCTCCACTCCTCTACTCGTTGCAGAATACCTTATGCCACCACATTCGAAATTCTCGGACCTAGAAAACCTTGAATTATGCCATCTTTGGTCCAATCTAAGTATAGCATATAAATCATAACATTGCAATGGACTTACCTGTCAATGAAATCCTTCAGCCTTCAATCATAACAACAACAAGAGCTAAACAATAGATACAAACTCAAGGTAAACTGGCACTAAACTGATGGCGGAAATACGACTTCAGCAACAGAGCAGTCAATGTCTGGAATACTCTACCTGACTCTGTGGTTTCTTCCCCAAACCCCAAAAACTTTCCTAAGAGGCCTGTAGGGGGTGTGCATAAGTGCACTAATGTGCCTACCGTCCCTGTCCTATTGTTTCTTATTATTTTTCTAATAAGTATCTATCTCATGTATTCAAAACTATGTTTATTCTTATACCTGTATCTTATAAGCGATTGACAAATCAAATAAATACTAAAGCCCCTGTCACCAGCAGCACCAACGGATGGAAAGAGATGTAAAACGGAGAGAAACACTTCCATCTGAAGTGTGATGCATCTTCCATAACGTGATGCATCTGTTCTGTACTCACTGCGTCCTCTATCCATCCAGCATCCATCTACTGACATTTCATCCGCTCAAAAGTTTTGAACTGCACAAAACTTTTTGAGCGGAAAAAGTATCCAACGCGTCCGTTCTACATCCGCTATGCATACGGGGAACATCCGTTATATGTCCATTGTCATCCGTTATGCATCCGCTATATCGCTAGGCATCCGCTGCGCATCACACGCAACTCGCATCAGCTCCAGCAGAAAAACAGAACACAGGGAGGAAGCGAAACGGATGCAGAACGGACATGCAGTGTAGTAGCACGGACATAGAAAGGATGAAAGCAGATGCAGCTCGCATACAAAGCATTAAAACAGAAAAAACGTTCGCATAGGGGACGTTTCTCGGATATTTTAGGATGTCTGCAGGATGTCTAGAGGATGCAAAAGGACACCTAGCAGAAACCTATATTTTCCTATAAAAAGGGGAAAGCCCTCTACAGTGCGAAGCCCTCTACAGGCTCTTTCACCTGTTCTACTACGTGAAGAAAAGGAGGGCATCCAAGAAGTGTCTGTGTCCGAAGATGGATCGCGAGAAGAAGCCGAGCACGGACTGTATAACGCAAGCTGATGGTGGAGCTGAGGAACAAAGACTCTCGTGCATTCCAGAACTTCATGAGGATGCCTCCAGCCATGTTTGACAAAGTTGTGGAGCGGCTGAGACCCAGGTGTTGACCAAGGCAAACACCAACTTCCGGCCCAGCCTGGACCCTGGGCTGAAGGTGGCACTGACTCTGCGCCATCTGGCATCAGGGACCACCTACAGGAGCATGCAGTACGGCTGGAGGGTGCCACCAACACCATCAGCATTGTGGTCAGAGAAGTGGTGCAGGCCATCATCGAAGATACCTGGAGGAGCCCCTCCAGTGCCCCTCCACTGAAGACGGCTGGAAGAAAGTTGCAGCAGCAGTGGTATCAGAAGTGGAACTTTCCCCACACCGTTGGAGCCATAAGATGGGAAGCACGTGGCCTGCAAAGCTCCAGCCAACTCAGGGTCCACTTATCACAACTACAAGGGCTTCTTCAGCATCATCCTCTTCGCCATGGTCGATCGGCTGACTACAAGTTCATGTACATCAATGCTTCAGGCAACGGTTCAGCTTCAGATGCCCAGGTATACAACGCCAGTCACCTCAAGGAGGGGCTGGAACGCAAACCTCATCATGGGCTTCCAGATCCAGACCCCCTGCCCACGACACACAAGATGTGCCCTACTTCATCGTGTGGGATGACGCCTCCTCCCTCAGAACCTACCTCATGAAGCCCTACACTTCCAGATGCCTCACCCGTGAAGAGAGGATCTTCAACTACAGGCTGTCCAGGGCAAGGCAGGTGGTGAGAGAACGCCTTTGGCATCCTGGCCAACAGGTTCCAGGTACTTCTCACCACCATGCAGCATCGCCCAGAGACCGTCAGGAACATTGTGGAAGCTTGCTGCATCCTGCACAATCTCATGCGCACCCGCTACCCAATCTTGCAGAACAGGCTTGCCACCACAAGGCAATGGGACATGGAGCGCTGGGGAATGGAGGCAAGGGCTAAACCTGATAGATACTCTGGATGTGCAAGGCCCCAAACAGAGCTTCACGTGAAGGGAAGAAGCAGCGGCAACCTCCTGAAACACTGGTGCATACTCCCCAGCTGGAGCAGTGGAGGTGGTAAGGACAGATGGTAGATGCTTTAATCGCGATGCTTCTTCAGCCTGTCTCCTCACACTGATGAGATTGGGCCATGTATGTTTGAGTGGCCGCTACAATGAACAGGTCATTTAATAAAGGTTGTGTTTATGTTGAAATGTGTTGATGAATGATTACATTGGTTATTGATAATAAAGGGCCATAGGTGTGGCACCTGGGAGGGTGGACCATACAGTCCACTATGCTTGCACTGGAGGCTTATCTATCCCACAGCTATTACCCCGCCACAGGTATCCCTGCCCATCCCACAAGCATGCAAAAGGCTTAAAACCATTTCTAAAAGTTTCCACCAAGACGTTTTATTTACTCAAAAAAACTGAACCAAGTGTGTGAAGCAAAGATAAACTTTATTAATAACAAACTGTAAAAGCAAAATGACCCAAGTAAAGTGTCCCAAGCAAAGATAAAGTCAACAGGTAGCAACCCAGTCTCTGGCATTCTTCTCAGTCACTCTGAGCGTGCCCTAGTCTCAGGGGTGAAGGGTCCAGGTGCCGTGGAGGTGGCTGCTGCTGGAGTGCTGGTCTGAGGTGCCACTGGGGTGCCTGCCCCAGAGGACAACAGGGGATGGTGTGTGGAGGAAGCTCTCAGAGAGCTGGCTCAGTCCTGTGATGTTGAGACGCCCTTCCTCCAGGACTTGGGTGTCAGTCCCAAGACTGATGACAGATCTTCTGAGGAAGGGCTTGGCTGTGTGGTGGAGGAAGGAGGAGTGTAGTGGGGCTGTCTGATCTGCAGGTGAGCGAGGTGAGGTGTGGTTGCGCATCTGTGGCGTGGGTGGCATCTGTGGTGTGGGTGGCATCGGTGTGAGTGGTGGCATCAGTGGCATCGGTGTGTTCGATGACCTGTGCCTGGACCGGCTGCCTGTGCTGCTGGAACTCCTGGTAGCTGTAGCCTTGGTAGGTGAGGGCCTGTGGAAAGCCTTGAAGGGCTGTGACATCAGCTAGGGTGGAGAGCAGACCTGGACTGGGTCGGAGCAGGTTCAGCTGGGCCTGGAGGGTTGTGCAGAAGACCGGTGATCCTCTCCTTTATCACCTGTGATTCGGTACTGTGATTCGGACATGTCCATGAGGGTCTGGTTGACGTAGGTGAGGAAGGGCTTGCGGTTTGAGGATGGTATGTCGGTGTGTACCAGCTGAGAGAGGAGATCTACGCTGCTTTTGTATGGTGTCCCTGATCTCCAGCAGGACTGTGTGGCTCTGCCCTCCGGTCTGGCTCTCTGCCTGCTTTCTGTGGAGGTGGAGCTGGGGTAGGTGTGGGTTGGTCTCTGTGTCAAGCACCCTCTCCTTGCTCCCACTGCGTCAGGGGTCCTCCATGCGCTCCGCCACGGGGAGTGCAGCTGTTGGGGGGGTCTCCATCGTGGGACGCTCCACCGATACCTGCCTGGACACAGGAGCTGACTCTTGGCCAGAAGAGTTCTGGCTCTCTGTGGCTGCCTGAGAGAGAGGGTAGCAGAGGGGCTGCTCCTCAGTGGTGGACCTCACCCTCAAGAAGCTGCAACTTGGCCATCACGTTAGGTCTCTCGGTCGGTGAGCTTGAGCGGCCTGGCCAAGACTTCTTCAGGTGCAGCTTCCCGTACCAGGTGTGCAATGTGCTTCCACCATCCGAGCGAGGACCTCCAAAGTGTAGCCCAGGCTCTCTGCCTTCTCTCTCCAAGCAGCCTGCTTCCGCTTGGTGTCTCGATAGAGCCTGTGTCCCTTCCTCCAGAGGTACTCATTCTCCCTCAGCCATTCGAGCACCTACTCCTCATGTTCCTCTGCAATGGAGTACTGTCTCCTCTCACCCCTTTTTCGCGCAATTGCCTCTTCCTCCCTCTGGTAGGGCCTTCTGGGCCCTCATCAGCAGGGCTTTGAGGTCCTAGGGACTCTAGTGACATCATAACCCAATCCCCACCCTATTGTCCTTCCATTAAGACCTCATTAGGTGTAGAGGCATGGAAGGAGCAGAGTTTGTGCCGTGATGTCCTGTGCCCCTAGGCCAGGACCCCTGGTTCTGACACTTCTTAAAAGCCCCCTCTTATCCTCATGTGGGCCAGTGATTTCTGGGGCTCACAGGGACATAAACACTCTGGCCTTTCCCTCGAGGAGCGCCAGAGGGTCTGGGGCTTCTTTGTGCCAGGCAACTCAATCCTTTCTCCTGCATGTGTAATGGGCTTGTGGAGGGCGCCATAAAAAACGGAAAGAGCCAGCTTGACAGAGAGAGATTGTGAGAAAAGAAGCTGCTGTCCAGGTTGCCAGGGTAACACGGATGGCTGAGTAATCATTCTGCTAGTTGGTGTGGTAACAGGCAGTGTGTGTGAATGTGTGTGTGCGTGCGTGTGCTTTCTCTCCATGCTGCCTGTCCCCCTCCCAAGCAGAATGCACAAGATACTTGGAAAGGGACCAGCCCCCCATAGAACAACATTCAAGTGTTTCTGAAAATCTCAGCTGGGCAGAAGATTGAAATGACAATGTCATTACTGAGCTGATATTTTAATTGCAAGTCATTCTTACAAACCTGAGAAATGCTGGCAGCCATTGGTAGGTGCAGACTGCCCACCTGTCCTGGGAAACGGTGGAACTGCCTCGAGATGCTTTGGGGCTCAAGGCCGATGAGTCCAAGGTGCCTCTCCAAGCAATGGCCAGGCCAAGTCTAGTCATGTGAATCCAAACCAAGGAGTCAGCTTGGGGTTCACTGCATCATGCCAAGCCAGCCAGAGTTGGGTAACCAGATTTTGCCTGTCAATCCAGAACAGGAAGACGGATTGATTGTGGGTCAAATCTACATATTTGGTGTAGGCCTCTCCTTTGTCTGGGAAGCCCATGACACCAAAGGGCTGGGCTTCATGAAGGGCTTGTTGGAAGAACTATCCATCTGGTTCAGTTCCAAGTGGGGAGAAAGATGGCTTAATGGAGCAGAACCATCAAGCACATGGTCCTGGTGTAGTGACCACATGGAGTCAAGAAACAGAGAGGCTATTTATACTTCCTCTTAGGCCTTGCCCTTGAGCTTCCTGTTCCTGTGCAAGAAATGTACTCTATTGGCTATAGTCAAGACTCCCGTGGGGCCATGTGGGGTCATGTTTGTCTGCATCAAGTTTGGTTGAACCTTGGGCTGATGCAATGTCCTTAGGAAATTTTGAAATGCAGTGAGCCCTGCTGCTAGATGGTAGAGGGCTAATCCTATTATGTTCTGAGGGGTGATGTCTTAATCCCATCACCCTGGAGCTGAAGGTCTTTTGTCTTGTAGAAAGGCTGGCCCAGTCTTTCTTGATGGGCACCAAAACATCTGCTGGGAGCTGGGTTTCTGTTTCCTTTAAAATTTTTATTTCCCTTTTAGGGGAAATATTTTATCCTGCCTTTTTAAATATTTCCTAAAATATTTCATTCTAGGAGAGGGGTGGGTGCTAACTTTCTACAGGCTCATTTCTAAGGTCCCAGTTCTCTCCTCCCACATTTCCTATTTTTTTTCATTAGTTGTCCTTCCGAAACTGAGTAGACTGCCCTCCCCCCCACCCTTTCCTACCTTAGTTTCTGTGGATCTGCTCTAGGACTTTGTCTCCATGCCAGTCATTTTTTTTAAATAAATTTTTATTGGTTTTAAAACAAACATAAACAAACAAAACATAAAAACATTAAGCCATCTTCC
>BHFT01028515.1:0-13764 GCA_004320025.1 Laticauda laticaudata
CCCCCGCATTCTTTCTCTCTCACTCCAGACACTTTTCTCACAAGGGGAAGTGAATCCAGCATTAGAGAAGTTCTGCAGGTAAATGGACTTACATTTGCAGCTCCTGCAAACTTCCTCATGGCTGGAATTTCCCCCTTCCCCCAGTGTTCTTTCCCTCTCGCTCCAGGCACTTTACTCACAAGGGGAAGCGATACTTCTAGTATCCATGAAGAATCCAGACTTGGGACAGTTTTGCAGGTTAATGGACCGCTGCTTCGCCCACAGTCATGTGTTTTCAAATGGCTGTTTTCAAGTGGCTGCTAAGGTGGGGGAGCAGTTCTCCTTTAAACTGGGGCAGTGAGCATAGGGTGGGCAGAGCAAGCAAGTGAGCGGTGACCAGGCGACTGGTTTGGGGGCGTGGCCAGCTAGATATTGATACTAGTTCGGCAACCCACGCCAAATTCTTGCTACCGGTTCTCCCGAGTAGGTGCAAACTGGCTGAATAGCACCTCTGCCATGGAAGGCCTTCTCCTGTTGCACATTTATAGTTGCCCTCTATCCTCCTGAATACACTTGTATTTGTCATCATCAGCAAGATAAAACACCTGTCCTTGACCTTCAGTGGAAAAGGGAAGAATCTATTTCTCTTAGTGCAGAGCTAGTCAACCAAATTTTCAACTCATACAGATACTTTCAGAAGTAAATTGTAGACCTTCCTGCAAGGACTCTGAATATGTTAAAATGATGCTTCCTAACTCCTTTCTGGAGATACTGAGGGATTACAAATTGTACAGCCATGATGATTGTACCATTCAAACCAGATGTGACTAAACAACACTTGGTGCCTGTGGCTTAATCTGTATTAATGCCTTATTTTATCCCAATGGACAAATTTAGCATGAATGAAAAGTCCCCTTTCAAGAACAGAATGTAATAAGAAATTCTCTGGTGCAGTGGCAAAGATGAAATAACCTGATACACCTTTTATAGAAGTATATATTATGAAGTTAAGCTCATTATGAAAATCCAGTTATTCTATTTTTCATTAATTTAACCTTTAAGGAAAAGAGTAATGGATAGATGAGCTATTTGACAAAAACACTTTTTTAAAAACAGTAAAAACTGTGTTCCTATAGCAGCTAGTTGGAGGGTACATAAGCAGACCATAAGTTAGCAGTCATGATTATAGAAGTAGAAAGATTCTACCAGCAATATTTTGCTGGCAAAACACATGGGCTCCACTGAGCAGTGAGGGTTTTCTCACTTACTGCAGCAAAATCTATGTGTGCAGTATAGCTTTTTTCTGCAGTTGTTCAAATCCTTTTCAATCATAACTCCCAAGATCATTTTGATGAGGAAAGACAAACTGTAAAATAAGGTTGTGATCATTTTTAAAAGCAAGCAAACAAACTATCAAAACAGAAAAAATTAGCCATATTCAAGTGCGATTTCTTCATTTACCAGGAAGTAATAGTACAAGAAGTGAATTGACTATATTAATTAAGAGCGACTTGGAGGTGTAATAAAAGAGAATCTCAACATTTTGCAAGTAACATTAACAGATTAAAGATTGGAAGGGACCTTGTAGGTTACCTAGTCCAACCCCCCACCCACCCACCAAGCAGGAGATCCAACACCAGTTCTGACAAATAGCAGCTCAATCTCTTCTTGAAAGCCTCCAGTGATTAAGCTTCCACAACTTCTGAAGACAAGCTATTCCATTAATTAAAATGTTCTCACTATTAGAAAATTTCTCTTTTTTTCCAGGTTAAATCTCTCCTTGTTCGGTTTCCATCTATTATTCCTTGTCTGGCTGATAGATGCTTTGGAAAATCACTTGACCGCTTCCTCTCTGTGGCAGCCTCTCAAATATTGGAAGACTGCTATCATGTCTCCCCTGGTCCTTTTCTTCACTAGACTAGCCATGCCCAGTTCCTGTAATTGTTCTTTGTATGTTTTAGTCTCCAATCCCCTAATCATTCTGGTTGTTTTTCTCTGCACTTTTTCTAGAGTCGCAACATCTTTTTTATAATGTAGTGACCAAAACTGGATGCAGTATCCTGGGTGTGTTCTTACTAAAGCCCATGTCACACCGAACCAATGGATGCAAAGAGGATGTAAAACGGACAAAAAACCTTGCCATCCGTTCGAACGAAACGCAATGTACTCACTGCCTCTGTTTTGCTCTCTCTATCCGTCCAGCATCCATTTATGGACGTTTCATCCGCTCAGAAAGTTTTGGGCTGCCTAAAACTTTTGCGCGGAAAATGTATCCAGTTCATCCGTTATGCATCCGCTACGCATCCATTACGCATCTGTTATGCATCCGCTATATCCGCTAGGCATCCGCTGCGCATCCGCGCAACTCCATCCGACCGGACGCAGGAGGAAGTGGAACAGGACACGGAACGGATGCAGAACGGATGCCTAGCGGATGCAACACGGAAACAAAGCGTTTAAGACGAAAAAAAAATTCGCGGAGGGGACCTATCTCGGATATTAAGGTGTCTGCAGGATGCCTAGAGGATCCTAGAGGATGCGCTAGAGGATTGCAAAGGGACACTTTCCTGCCTATAAAAAGGGGGAGCAACTCCATCTGTCACTCTCACAGCTTTCGACCAGCAGCTCAGTGGTGGGACCTCTGCAGCCTTCATCTGGATTCTTCCTCTTCCATAGCACTCTAGTCATGTCCACTGTGGATTGCAAAAAAAGTCCTTTCAGAGCCACCATCGTTCTGCAACAGTGCGAAGCCATCTGCAGGCTCTGTGAACTCTACTGCGAGAAGAAAAGGAGCACCGCAAAAAAGAGTCTGGATCCGAAGATGGTTCACAAGAAGAGCAGAGGACGGACTGTACACAAGCTGATGGTGGATCTCAGGAGCGAAGACACTCGGGCGTTCCAGAACTTCATGAGGATGCCCTCCAGCCATGTTTGATGAAGTTGTGCAGCGCTGACACCCAGGTTGACCAAGGCAAACACAGCTTCGGCCAGCTGGACCCTGGGCTCAAGGTGGCACTCACTCTGCGCACCTGTCTCAGGGACCTCCTACAAGAGCATGCAGTACGGCTGAGGGGTGCCATCCAACACCATCAGCATTGTGGTCAGAGAAGTGGTGCAGGCCATCATCGAAGAATACAAGGAGGAGCTCCTCCAGTACCCCTCACTGAAGAAGGATGGAAGAAAGTTGCAGAGCAGTGATATCAAGAAGTGGAACTTACCCACACCGTTGGAGCCATAGATGGGAAGCACGTGGCCTGCAAAGCTCCAACCAACTCAGGCCACTTATTTCAACTCCAAGGGCTTCTTCAGCATCATCCTCTTCCTCATGGTCAGTGCTGACTACAGGTTTATGTACATCGATGTTCAGGCAACAGGTCAGCTTCAGATGCCCAGGTATACAATGCCAGTCACCATCAGGAGGGGCTAGAACGCAACCTCATCATGGGCTTCCAGATCCAGACCCGCTGCCAACGACAATGCAAGATGTGCCCCTACTTCATCCCTCACAACTACCTCATGAAAGCCCTACACTTCCAGACTCCTCCCCGTGAAGAGAGGATCTTCAACTACAGGCTGTCCAGGGCAAGGCCGGGTGGTGGAGAACGCCTTTGGCATCCTGGCCAACAGGTTCCAGGTACTCTTACGCACCATGCAGCATCACCAGAGACCGTGAGGAACATCATGAAGCTGCTGCATCCTGCACAATCTCATGCGCACCACACTACCCAGTTCTTGCAGAACAGGCTCGTGGACCTCCAACAAGGCAATGGGGACATGGAGCCTGGTGAATGGAGGCAAAGGGTGAACCCTGATCAACACTGAGGATTGTGCAAGGCCCCAACAGAGCCTCACATGAAGCAAAGAAGCAGCGCAACCTCCTGAAACACTGGTGCAACTCCCAGCTGACAGTGGAGTGGCAAGACAGGATGGTAGATGCTTAATGGATGCTTTCCTTCAGCCTGTCTCATCACACGGATGAGATTGGGCCATGTATGTTGGGTGGGCCTACAATGAACAGGGCGTTTAATAAAGATTTGTGTTTATGTTCAAATCTGTGGATGATTATTACATTATTATTATATAATAAAGGGCCAAAGGTGTGGCAGCTGGGAGGGTGGACCATACAGTCCCACTATGCTTGCGCTGGAGGTTTATCTATCCACAGCTTAATACCCATCCCAAAGGTATCCTGCCCATCCCACTACAACCCATCCCACAACCATGCAAAGGCCTTAAAACATTTCTAAAAGTTTCCACCAAGACTTTATTAAAAAAAAGAAATGAAGCAAGTGTATGAATCAAAATAGACTTTATTAACAAGAAGCTATAAAACAAAAATGAGTCTCTGGCACCTCCTCTTGGTCGCTCAGATCCCAGGGGTGAAGGGTGCAGGTGCTGTGGAGGTGGCTGGTGCTGGAGTGCTTGTCATCAGCTCCTCCAGAAGCAGAAGCAGCAGAAGCTCCAGCCCCGAAGAGCGAGCCCGTGCTGCAGAACGCCCAGGAGAACCAGAGTGAGGGCCAGGGGGAGGGATGGTAGCCTGTCCTCTTGCCAGGGCTGGCAGCAGATGGCTGAGGCTTGCTGTGCTTCCGCATGGTTGTGGGGTTGCTGGCTGGCAGGGAGGCTGGCAGGCACCAAGGCTGGCAGGAGGCTGGCAGGCAGGCAGACAGCAAGGCTGCAGGCAGACTGGCAGGCAGGCTGGCAGGCAGGCAGGCACCAAGGCTGGCAGGAGGCTGGCAGGCAGGCGGCACCAAGGCTGGCAGGGAGGCAGGCACCAAGGCTGGCAGGAAGGCTGGAGCAGGCAGGCACCAAGGCTGGCAGGCAGACATGAACCAAGGCTGGCAGGAAGGCAGGCAGCAAGGCTTGCAGGCAGACTAGCTGCAGCAAGGCTTGCAGGCAGGGCTGCAGTAAGGCTTGCAGGCAGGCTGGCAGCAAGGCTAGCAGGGAGGCTGGCAGCATGGCTGGCAGCGGGCTGGTAGCAAGGCTGGCAGGAAGGCTGGCAGGCAGACATGCAGGCAGGACAGGCAGGCATTAGATGTGTCCGGCAGTAGGTCTTTCCTCTGAATGGCACCTGCTTCTGAGCTGCTTCCGTTATATCCGCGGGGCTGATGCAATGCATCCCCCCCGCATGAGCAATTAACGCCAGGCATCCGCCAGGCTTCCGCTGTGCATCCGCTAGGCTTCCGCTCTGCATCCACTTCATCCGCTGTGCTTCCGCTGTTCCGTTCCGTGTCGCTTTGGCTGAGGCCCCCGGAAGCCCTGCGGTTGTGCCATCTGCCCCCATCTGCTGGGCTTCTGTTCCGCATCCGCTTTGCATCCGCCCTGCCTCCTCCCCGCGTCCGTGTTATCCGTTCCGGTTATGCAATATTTTGCCCCTTTTGAGAGCGGATAACAACGGATGGAACATTTTGCTCGTCCGCTGTGTCCTTTTTGCATCCGTTGGGCGGTGTGACATGGGCTTAAGGCTTTATAGAGTGATATTAGTATCTCACTTGATCTTGATTGTATCTCTCTGTTTTAATGCAGCTTAGGATTGCGTTAGCTCTTTTGGCTGCTGCTGCACACTGCTGACTCATATTTTGTTAGTTGTCCACTAAGACTCCAAGATCTCTCTCACAGTTACTGCTATTAAGCCTGGTTTCACCTGGTCTGTATGTGTACTTTTGGTTTTTCTTGCCTAAGTGTAAGACTTTACTTTTTTCTCCATTGAATTTCATTTTTTTAGATAGAGACCGGTCTTCTTAGAATCATCTGCAAATTTGGTAAGTTTCCCTTATATTCCCTCATCTAAGTAACTTATAAAGATATTGAAAAATGCTCGGCCTAAGAGAGAACATTGTGGCACCCCACTGCTTACTTCCCTCCATGTAGACTTAGACCCATTAAGGACTATTCATTGAGTACAGTTTGTCAGCCAGTTACAAATCCATCTGGTGGTGATGCTATCTATCCCATTTTTTTCTAGATTACCAAGATGTAGTAATTCTATTTTGCTGAATGCCTTGCTGAAGTCTAACATACAGTACATTATTCTCCATCCCTGATTTCACTTTGCTCAATATGCAAATATGTCTCAATAGGATTCTGAATCATTGTACATTGCTGCATCAAACATGAGTGTTAAGATTTTAGAAACATAAATCATGTCACAATGTTGATTATCTTCTACAATGAATGTTTTTACTAGCATTTCAACCCACATGATGTTGTTACCCAGCTGCATAAGATACCAATATAGTTTAGCTTATTATTAATTTATTATTTGAGAAGAACACTGATTCCAGTAACATGGTATGTTACTGGAACAAAATCTACCAACAAAATCTGGTATGTATAGCCACTAAGCCTACAATGAAATAGGACTATAGGATAATAACATAACATTTCTTTCCATTATCACCATCAGGCACTTTAGTAGTCATGCTGTGTCCTTAACTTGGTACAATTTCTGATCAATTGCAATTGGAATCAAGGACAATATTATTTTCTCAGCCTAAATTTGCACTCTTTTCAATGGTTTCTTCTATACATTTCGTCAAACATTCAGAAAATCATAGCAGTTTAAAAATATAATACGGTAATATTTGTATTTCCACACACACCCCAACATCTGTAAAACGTCTAGTTTTTCCAGTGTTCACTGATTTTTAAAATTTCTGATTTAAAAAATTTCTCATTTCAAAATTAATATCTATTCACACTGTCTGCAGATAACCATGACATTTTTTAACCTTGATACTAATTATATTAATTTTTATTAGCCACACCAAAATTTAATGTTTTTATTTTTTATTTTATTTTATTTGGTTTGTCAATTGCTTACAAGATAATAGGTATAAGTAAAAACACACAACGATAGTTTATGAATACTATGGATACATATAAGATAAAAGAAACAATAGGACAGGGATTGGTAGGCATGTTGGTGTGCTTATGCACGCCCCCATACAGATCTCTTAGGAAAGAGGTGTGAGGTCAACAGTAGAAAATCTAAGGTTAAAGTTTTTGGGGTTTGGGGAAGAAACCACAGAGTCAGGTAGAGTATTGCAGACAAGTGTTCATTGACAGGTAGGACATTGCAATGTATGATTTTATATACAGTATTATACTTAGATCGGACTGAGGGCGGCATAGTCCTAGGTTTTCTAGGTCTAGAATTTTGAGTCTGGTGGCATAAGAGGTATTCTGCAACAAGTAGAGGAGTGGAGAACTCTTTTTGTCAAATATTTCTGGACTTTTCTCAACTGTGTTGATAACAGATATATAATGTGTGTCAGACTGATGAGCTGCATTCGAGTTTAGGCTATGCTGTTTTGTTATGCCTTCTAATTAGTAGTGTAATATTACCAGAGAAAAAGCTACGTAAGATTAGTTAACAACTCTTAACGTCTTTTTGGCTATGTAGTTACACTGGGGTCTAGACTTAGATCTTTAGAGATGAGTACTCCAAGATCCTTGAACTGAGTCTGGATCATCAACAAGGTCTTGATTGATAGTTCAACCTGTATTTTAATTTCTGATTTTTTCTTTGCCAATATGTGGACAGAGCATTTATTTTGTTGAGATTTTGAAGTTGCCATTTGTTTGACATTCTGATACATAGTCGAGGTTTTTTTGAAGGATAGCAGTATTGTTCTGTGGTGTTGAATAGCTTTACATCATCACAAAGAGAATGCAGTTCGTACAATATAGAAGTCATTTATGTAGAGTATGAAGAGAGTTGGTCCTAGAAGCACTGCCTTGGGGACACCACTGTTGACAGGTACAGAATTTGGGTAGGACGCTCCCAGTTTTGACTATTTGTTGTTTGTTTGACAGGAATGTTTCTATCCAGTTATGTAGGTGTCCAGAGATACATAAGATTTTGTTTTAGTAGTAGTTTGTCATGTACCCACTGAATCAAAGGCTTTACACAGAAAGTCTAGGTAGGATTGTGTCTGTTTGATTTGCCCGTGATCTAGTTGTTGTAGTCCAAATGTCCACTTGCAATGTAAGTAAGTTGCAGATTGCAGATAGCTTTTTTCTGAACTACTATGTTTATTAGAAGTAGGTTGTTTTGATCTCTAAGTGGGCACACTCAATTGTTAATAAATTGATTTCATGACTTATACAGGTGATGCACAAAGCTGGTTGTCTGTAATTGTCAACTAGGCTGGGGTCCTCCCTTTTCGAGATGGAGAAGGACTGTGGCTTGTGAACCATAGTTTTACAGGAGCTGGTCTGAAAGAACTTTCAAGATCTATGCTTAGAGAGATTCAGCTAGGTAGGAATAGCTTTTTAAAGAAGTAGCGCACATCTTCCGTCTGATCCACAGAGATAGGAGATGTGTTTAGATTGCGCAGTGCTTTTTCAACATTGGTCTTAACTGTAAAAAGTCAATATTGTATGTAGATCACTGTCTTGTCTGTGGATTTGATGAGGAAATATTGGGCACTGATCCATTGCGTTTACAAATACTGGAGCTAAAAGAATATATTAAAGAGGTTGGCTTTATTAGTTGTCGTTGTTGCAGCTTACCATTAGGTCCTTACAGGGATGGGGATGGCCTTGAGTCTTTTAGTTTGTTGTTTATAAAATTGTAGAAAGCATGGATGGAATTGGTTGCAAGAAGTTTTTCTTCTTGTTTAATAGTGGATTAATTGTGCATTCAGTCTTTATTTGGTGGCATATAATTTTCATTGCTATCGGCTTTTGAAGTTGGCAACATGACCGATTTGTTTTTCTGCCAAGCTGATCTCTTGTTGGATTGAACCCTTCCTTATTGTTTTTGGGTAATTGCTTTTTTTGTTTTTTTGGAGTTGTTATTGGTACATATAAGTGTTGACATGACTCTTTTGACTTCAAGTAAAAATACTGTTTAAATGGTCTTCAACAGTTTTGATCCAGTGAATAAGCACAATTGCCCAAGGCGATTCAGTTGTGTTGATTTTTGTGTGCGGTATGTTGAGCAAAGTCATCATGCTGTGGTCAACTGTTTCAAAGGTTCTTTCAATTTATATTCCGTATAAATTGAATTCAAACTATTGCAGAAGATGAGATCGAAGGCAGTGTTAAGTCTAGTATGTTTATTTACTTATGTTTCGACCAGGTTTGTTAGCAGTAAAGGGTTGTATGTATGGCGTTCAGTTTCATTTGATTTTAGGGTCCAGTTAATGTGAGGTAGATTGAAGTCACCAAAGGAAGATAAAAGGGTGGGCAGGATGTTGCCATGTTAGTAGTGAGTTTAGGCTTGTTTACATGTTCGATGTCATAAACAGGGGCTCTATACCATAGTAGAATCGAAATGTGAAATTTTAAGGACAGTTCACATGATGATGTCTCAGGAAGAGCAAAGCTCTTTGGGTAAGTGGATGTTTTTTAGATGTAGCAACTTTTATAAGAGATTAGCAACACCACCTCCTCTACAGATGTCATGTCTGATTGGAAAAACGACGGATTGTCGCCTTACTGTAGTAAGGAGTCAGGGAGAGATGCATGAGCCATGTTTCACAGACAAATATGATGTCGAATTTAGCCATATTTAGTGAGAGGACGAAATCGCGGGTATTTTATTCACAAGGCTTTCTTGTAATTGAGTATGCTGCATTTAAGGCCAGTTGTAGTTGAACTGAGATAGTTTGGGGTGTGCGTGCCTAGTTTTGAGTGATGGTGGGGTTGGATGAGGTTAGGGTTGGATGTGGAGGTTGGTGGGTTGGGTGTGACTTTTTTGATACAATCTGGCAAATGGGTAGTCAATGTAGACGATCCTTCTCTCCATTGTATAGACGTCTTTTTGAGTTCTCTTGAGGAGTTCATCAGGAGTGGATTCTTTGCAGTATAGATAGTATGGTTTTGAGCGAAAGTTTTTTTGTGGTTGGGATTGGTTTTGCAATGGCATTTATTTTATGAATGAATATGCATTTTGCTAGACTCATTTTGCTGGACTCAAAAGAAGCTCTACAAAATTTGGGGCCACAAACACCATTCAAATATTTGACTCAGGGTATCTCGTGGTATTTATTTCAATGATATCCTCAGGAGAGATGTGTTTATGTTGATTTGAGTTGCTTATGATAATTACGAACTTTGGTGATGTTGCATCTGATTTCGTGTGTGTCTCAAGGACCAATAAATGGCATTGGACATTTCTGATCACGTTCAAGGTGTCTCTATGAGTAAGGAGAAGGAGATATCATTTGTGCAATTATTTGATGGGATAGTAATTATTTGTGGTTGTGGTTTGGTGGTTATTTTTGGTTGTAATTGTTATCTACTTTGGAGTTTGGAAAGGATGAGATTTGGGTGGGGGTTTAGTGGAGGCTGTCCAATCAGCTGAGTGGGAATTTAAATTCAGGCTGATTAATCAGCTGGGTTGTTTAAATGGAGCTGGGTGATTTATATGGAGACTATCAATTTTCTGCGAGTCTACTTTGTTCTCCACAATTGGTGGCCATTTAGAATTATTTTTGGTGTTTTGATTTAAATGGAGACTGTAGATATCATTCCAGTTCTTCCATCTTCGGAATTCACAATCAATCTCAGTTTCAAAAGGCAGTCTTCCTGAATAAAAACCTTCTTAACACTTCTTGTTGTCTAGTCTCCCCCTTTTTTTTCCTCCTTTAATCACTCTTTTCTCAAGCTGCCGTTTAACTTCCAGAGTTAGAGGGTGTTGTGTTGTGGGAAAAGAGACTCGAGACCCAGTTGACTTTTTTCCTTTTTATTTTCTTTCTAGTAATCACATGCGGAGAAACCGCAGAAGCCTTTTTTATAGCCAGATGCTCATGGTTCTTGGCCAATGATCTCCCGCTGCCACGGACCAATGGCTCTTCAATCTCCCGCTGCCACGGACCAACCTATCATAGGTAAGTATGTAAATATATAACACCCCTCCCCATGTGGTCCAGTCTAACCAATCTGGGCCTCGCCTATCTTACGTAGTCACGTAAGTAGGCGGGGCTCTTATAGTTCTGACTGGACCTGCACAATTCAGTCGTGAGTTCGCCTCTGGAAAGTTCAGACAGGGTTGCTGTTTTTCCCATTCTTTTCCATGGAGCCTCCTGGAAGGTAGAGTCAGCCATGCCGCTCCTTTCAGGCCTTTCCTGGATGGTTGAGTCGGCTCGCCACTCCCAGGAGGAGTGGCTTCCTGATAGTTCTTCGAATTCTGCTCCAGCATCCCCTAGTTGTTTTTTTCTTCTATAGTTTCAGGTACGTGTTTGCGATTTCCGATTGGGACTAATGTTAGTATTGGTTGTTGTNGATTGGGACTAATGTTAGTATTGGTTGTTGTGTCATTGTTAGGGTTTGTTTTGTCACTTCTTTTACTTGTGGAGGGTCTCCCCCTCCCCTTTTATTTGTATTTGAGGAGTGTCCCGCTTCTCTGGTTTGGCTATTTTTGTTTAATGTTTGCGGCAATTTCTTTATCTGTGTTGGTTCTCCCCCCTCCTCGTCCTGATTGTTAGTGTTTCTCAGTGTGGCCCTCAATCCAATTTGGTCTATGTGTCTCCTCCAGCTCTTTCCGTCCTCTATGTCTACCCTGTATGACTGGGGTCCTGTTATTTAGCTTATTGTTGCCAGTATCCACAATGGTTCCTCTGTGAGGTTTTTTGCATAGACTAGGTCCCCTGTTTTGAATGTACGGCACTTACTGGAGGAGTCTGCTGGCTTTTATGGGCTATATGTAGGGTGCAGCCTGTTCTGTTCAGAAATAAGTTGTGCGAGACTGGGTTCCAACAACAACTCTTTTATTCCAACAAGTAATGCAATGGTAACGGAACAACAGCCCAAGCCACGGCAGCCCTTCTTATAGCGGCTTGCTCACAGCTAGTGGCCAATGACAGCACTTTAAGTGTTCCCACCGTCCGGCGGGCCAATCAGATTGGTTCCTAAATAACCAATCCGAGAACGGCCTTCTCGGCCAATCAGTTTAAGGTATTTGGAGTCTGCCAAGTTCTATACACAACACCCCTCCCCCCTTGGTTTCGTCCAATGTGCGTCACGTAGTCACGCAGGTAGGTAGGGCTTTTTTGAGTCCTGGTTGACCTGCACAGCTCAGTCTCGGCATAGTCTTCAAGCGGTTCAGACGGGATCACTTTCTCTCTGTGCCTTCTCCATGGAACCTCCTGGAAGGGTGAGTCAGCCTTGCTGCTCCTGCCTGAGTCTCTCAGGCCAGTTGAGATGGCTCCGCTGCTCCCTCCTGGTTTGTCTGGGCTGGTCGAGCTGGCCTGGCTGTCTCCTTCCAGGAAGGCCTCACCTCATTCTCCTGCTCCCAGACTTCTTTTCTGGGGTTCATCTAATCATGAGTGCTCTTTTTGATTTGTTTGTGAGTCTTTGTGTAATGCTTGTTGTCGTTTTATGGGAGGTTCATCTGTCCCTTTTTTATTATTTTGTATCCCCCCCCCCCTCCTCGGCTGTTTTTGGTTTGTTTATTGTCAGCGCTGGTGTGGTGTTGCATTCTAGGGTGTGAGAACGAAGCTGGTCAATGTGCCACTTCCATTCTCTTCCGTCGTCCAACACTAGTCGGTAAGACCGGGGGCCTATGATTTGGGTGATTGTGGCTGGAAGCCATCACAGATCCCCGGTCAGGTTTTTCGTGTAAACCAGGTCACCTATCTCGAATGAACTGTATTTGCTGGAGGAGTCAGGGGGTTTATCCCAGGTAGAAGGGGGGTGCAGTCTGTTGAGGCAGGAATGCAATTTCCTACCCATTAGGAGTTCTGCTGGGTCAGCGGATCTTTCGCGGTGGCTTTAGCGACGTCCACTGCGGTTAGTGGCAGGTTCGGCCAGGCATTGAGTTGGAGAGTTGAGATGGTGGGAGCTGGGTCGTCTTCTGTGATGGGCAGCGTGGAACAGCTCAAGGTGTCTGCATTGGTGATGGTCTTCCCTGGGCGATGGATTAGCGTGTAGTTGTAGGCAGCCAGGAATTCAGACCACCTCATCATTCTAAGTGACAGAATGTTCGGGGTCAGTTTGTTTCCTGCTAGAATCCCTAGCAGGGGTTTGTGATCAGTGATGATCGAAAAAGTTCTGCCATAAAGGTACTCATGGAATCTTTTGACTCCGGCTATGATTGCGAGGGCTTCTCGGTCGAGTTGGCTGTAATTTCACTCTGATTTGGATAGTGTTTTTGAATAGATGGTGACCGATGCCTCTCTGCCGTCTGGTAGCTTGTGGCTCAGGATGGGACCAATTCCAAAAAGTGATGCATCACAGGTGACTGTCAAAGGCAGGGTATTGCTATACTGGACCAAAATGGTTTTAGATGTTAATAGATTTTTGATATTTTGAAAAGCTGCTTGTTCCCGGTGGCCCCATTTCCAGATAGCGTTTTTGTCTAACAACCAATGTAAGGGTTCTGCTACAGTTGCTTTTTGGGGCAGGAAGACATTGTAAAAATTTATGAGACCTAGGAATGCTTGTAAGTCAGTTTTGTTCCTAGGTCTAGGTGCGTCTTTGATTGCCTTTATCTTTTTTTCGGTGGGGTGTATTCCTTGCTCATCTATGAGATAGACTAGAAATTCGACCTGGTCGGTGGCTAGCTTACATTTTTCTTACTTTACTTTAAGGCCTGCATCTCTGAAATCTAAATAACCAATCCGAGAATGGCATTCTCAGCCAATCAGTTTAAAGTATTTGGAGTCTGCCAAGTTCTATACACAACGACCCCCATCTTCAAAAAGGGAGACCCCAGCCTAGTTGAAAATTACAGACCAGTGTTGTGTCACCTGTAAAGTCATGGAATCAATTATTAACCAATCCATCATCTTCCACTTAGAGACAAACAACCTACTCTCTAATAAACAATTTGGTTTC
>BHFT01028516.1:0-14593 GCA_004320025.1 Laticauda laticaudata
CCTGTCTTGGGGGCCACTTTCCCCCAAAAAAACCCCCCCATTTCCCCAGGCCTTTTTGGGGAGTTTGGCCCAACCCAAGGTGGTTTTTTTTCAGGAGGTTGCGCTTTCTTTCCACTTCCCGCGAGGCTCTGTTGTGGCCTTGCACATCTGAGTGTCGATCAGATGTTCGCCCTTGCCTCCAGTTCCCCAGGCGCTCCATTCCCCCATTGACTGTTTTACGGTCCACGAGCCTGTACTGCAAACTGGGGTAGTGGTGCGGCATGAGATTGGCAGGATGCAGCAACTTCCCACAATCCTCTCACGGTCCTGTCACATCTGCAAATGGTGTGTGAGAAGACCTGGAACCTGTTGACCAGGATGCCAAAGGCGTTCTCCACCACCCGCGCCTTGCCCTGGACAGCCTGTAGTGAAGATCCTCTCTTCACGGGTGAGGAGTTCTGGAGTGTAGGCTTCTAGTAGGTTCTCGAGGAGAAGGCGTCAATCCCCACGATGAAGTAGGCACATCTTGCGTGTCGTTGGCCAGTGGCTGGATCTTGGAGCCACGATGAGGTTGCCTTCCAGCCCTCTGAGGTGACGGCGTTGTATACCTGGCATGCTGAAGCCTTGATGACATGAACTGTAGTCACACGACATTGGCGAAGAGGACATGCTGAAGACAGTCTGTAGTTGAAATAAGTGGACCCCGGCTTGGGCTGAGCTCTCTGCAGCACTGCTTGCCATCTATGGCTCACGGTGTGGGGGAAGTTCACCCTCTGATGCCACTGCTCTGCAACTTCTCTTCCATGCTTCTTCAGGGCAGGGCCACTGGAGGAGCTCCTCGTTGTATCTTCGATGTGGCCTGCACCATTCTCGAACATGCTGATGTGTTGTGTGGCATCTCCAGCCGTACTGCTGCTTTTGTTAGGTGTGCCTGAGGCCAGTGGCGCAGAGTGAGTTCCACTTGAGCCAGGTTCCAGGCTGGCCGGAATTGGTGTTATGGCCTGGTCAACTGGTGTCAGCTGCTCACAACATTCGTCACAGGCTGGAGGCATTCCATGAGTTCTGGAACGCCCGACGTGTGCTGTCATTCCTGAGCTCACATCAGCTTGTTGTACAGCCGATCCGCTCTTCTCCCGACCCATCTTTCGGACCCAGACGCTTCTTGGCCACACTCTTTTTCTTCCCGTGTAGAGTTCAAAAGCTGTGCATGGCTCGTATGTTGCAGAGGGATGTGTGGCTAAAAGGACTGTGGTACGTCATCACTAGTGGACATGACTGGATGCTGTGGATATCAAGATCAGATGAAGGCTGCAAAGAGGTGCACAGGTGGGCTGTGCTCCGGAAGTGAGATCGACGAGTTGCCCGCCTTTTTATGAGGCAGTTTAGGGTCCCTTTGCATCCTCTGAGCTCTTTAGGGATCTCTAGACATCTTATATTCCGAGATAGGTTCCCTCTGGAACGTTTTTTCGCTTAAACACTTGTTTCATCGCTGTATTGTTTGCATGCCGTTCTGCATCTGTCCGCGTCATGGTCCGCTCCTCCTGCGTCGGGCAGATGCGATTGTCGGATGGCCAGTGGACTGCCTAGCGGATGCGTAACGGATGCATAATGGATGCGTAGCGGATGCAGAACGGACAACTGATACTTTCTCGCGCAAAAGTTTTCAGGCAGCCAAAACTTTTTGGAGCAGGATGAACGTCAATAAACAGTGCTGATGGATAGGGATGAAGCAAATGGAGGCAGTGCAGCTACATCCCGGTTTTCGAACGGATGGCAAGGTTTTTTGTCCATTTTACATCCTCTTTGCATCTGTTGGTTCACTGTGACATGGGCTTTGATAATAACTTTCAAACTTAATATTCCAAGTCTCAACTATTTACTAGAAAATGATTGCTGACTAAATGAATAAAACAAATGACAGGTAGAAATCTATTCTGGTTTATCTAGGCTATTTGCTTACTAACAAAGGTGTTGCTTCATTTTATACTCATTTAGAAAAGCAATACGTAATCCATTAGTGGCCATCAATTTGGATAGTATGTTCTATAAATTTAGAAAGCCATATGTGGTTCTTAAAATTTATCTGCAAAACAGCAAGACTGCTTTCAGTGAAAATATGGCATTTGCCAGGTGTTTGGGAAGGATATAATGACTATATTGTTTTGATATGTTTGTTTGCCTGTTACAAAAAATAAAATAAAATCCGATTTGTTGTGATCTCCACATCCAGTTAAAAGGTAAGGATTTTTCATCTCTTTGACAGGACTCCATTAATAAAACAACAATCTTTTGTGAGTAGTAATCTTTAATCTTATTTTGTCACACACTTCTCAGTAGCATTTCCACTTGTTTTACGGTATAATTTATGGCACTAGAACAACTCCCTGCCCTGAAAAAGGTCAGTCTGTCAAGGTTTGCTTGTCTTTGAGGAAAAGTAATAGAGCATTATTTATGAAACAAAAAATACGCTTCCATACTTTAATCAATCAGAAACATCCTTGCATTATTATTGCATCTTTTACACACACACACACACACATGGGGGGGGGAGGGAGGGAGGGAGAAAGAGAGTATATATCAACCTGATGTTCTCTTTTATGTTGCAAAAACCCTTTAACTTTCATGTCTCCTTCACCTTTTGTATTTGCAACAATATGAAAAATGGAAAGTCAATGATGACTGATAAATGGGATCAACTATAAATGATGACTGCAGAGCTGAGCTCTTCCAAAGATCACAGAGTCTTTGGACAAATTAACAAAACCAATCTAGAAGGCTCATCTTATTAAATTCACCTTTGCAGGAAGAGAAAAAGGGGCACGGAAACAAAAGCAAAAAAAAAAAAGAATTGCAGAAAGTTCAGACATGATGGTTATTCTCTCAGACCATTGGCAACGTTTAAACCAATTTGGTAGCCATGTGTTCTGATATGATCATGCACACAATTCAGCACATGCTATGCAGAAAACAGATTGACAGCTGAATAGTAGGAGAGTTATGTATCTTGCAGTTAAGTGATTTCAAGTCACGTGTCTTGCAGAGTTGAACTGGAAATATGCCTTGTGATATGATATTTTATTTTTTAAAATATATTTCAGCAACATAATTTTGTAACAAACATCCACCTATTCATGGCTATGCCTGCAGCTTTTATCTTGGAATGAACTCTAAGAGATACAACTATGGTAAACAAGCATATGGCTATGATATACATTCTCTACTTTCATTTCATGATCATATTTAATCTAGATTGGTGATTATAATATCTCTACACATTTTTATGAATCTGATCGCATAATGATTGCATAAATCATTTGCCTTTCCCTGTCCCAGGATGGATACCTTGTACTTTGCATACTAGTAGAACACAATGGCTCAATGAATAAAGATGCTGAGAGTGTCAGGTAGAAAGCTGACAGCTCAAGTTAAAGACCAGAGCACCATTTGAAAGTGTGAGTGACTGTTATCCAGCCCAGTTCCTGCCCATCTAGCAGTTTGAAAACATACAAATGTGAGTAGATACATAAGTATCACTTTGTTGGGAAGATAACAGTGTTCAATGCACCTCAGCATTTCAACTGAACAAGTAAAACCTTTACCTTTAGAATTGTTGCATTATATAGCAAATTGTTTCGATTTACCACCTGCTTTTCTAAGTTTAGAGATCTGTAAGATATATTTATATATTTGAAGTATTTTTGGCCCATTCACTTGTAATATACAACTTTTCATATATGGTGAATCAGGTTCTTGATAGGCAAATTATTTTAACTACATTTCAAAAATCAGAATTTGTTTTAATCTATGAAGAATTTGGGATGTAGCAAATGTGGACAATTAATAGTTTTTGTTAATACTTGGCCCTTGAAGAACATATAGAAGAAAGGGACAAGACAAAGCAATATGAGTCTGTATGGTCTATGTTAAGGATTGTTTAAAAACTGAATTATTAACTGGTACTGGAAAAAAATACATAATTTCAAAACTGGATTTTTGTTCATCTTTAAATCATTTTGCTTATTTTATAATTGTTGGGTTAAATGGGTAAATATATTTAGTTCTAACTAGACAACCTGTGCCCCATTGGGTCATTATTTCAGAGATACTTGTTTATCTAAACAAAGGCACAGAATGACCATGGATGGCTAACAAAAAACAAAAAAAATCAATGGAAGCAAGAGCAACTTCCTCCTGATTTCCTTGTTTCCTTGTGTGAAGTTAGCAGGGAGCATTGGAAACCTTCCGTCATCACTCCCTCCCTTGCACTCTTCATTTCTTTCTTTGTTCCTTCTCTCCCTCCCTTTCTTACTGTTCCCTCCTCCCCTTCTTTTCTTCCTTCCTCCCTTTCTCCCTTTTCCAGCAGGCAGGTAAGTAGCTGCTGCTGTGTGGTGGTGGTGGGGAGGAATGAGTGGTTGCAAGATTGACTGTGATGTTGTCATGACATGTTAAAAATAAAGAACACATGGCCACAGTAGTAGTAGCAGCAGCACAATAGCAGCCAGAAGCCCTGGACTAGCCATAGTTTTTCTAAATTTCATTCCCTCAGGAGTCATGAGTCTCAGATTTTGGACACATTTGATAAATAAAATACCCATTTGAGGTATTTGGTTCAAAAATTGTTACCCTGTTTGTTTCACCCAGCTAAAAGTCATGAGAGTTTTAGTAAGTAGTATTTAGATTTAGATCTGGGTTAGTTTTCTTTAATTGTTTAGTTGAATTTTTTTAATAGTTTATTTGATGATTGATTTATTTTTCATTGTCTATGAAATAAAAATGTTTTTGTTGTTTTCATTCCCCAGATAGCTATTTTTTTCTTCTTATTTCTTTTTGACACACTGTATAGATCTTTCTACAAAATTTGTTTGGCTATTTTTTTATTTTATAGCTTTTATACAATAGTAATGTAGTTTTGTTCTTTAGTTTATACACAGTATAACAAATTTATGATCAAGATTTGAAAATAAAATTTCATTATTTAATAGAATTATATTTTAAAAACAAAGTAGGAGAAAAAAATAATCAGATCGTATGCACTATATATACCTGCTATAAGGTGTCTGGGATTCTCAGAGTCTTCTAGCTGGCCTTCAGTTTGTCCTTCCCAACCTGGTGCCTTCCAAAGAAGGTACACTCAGCTTGTAACAATCATGGCAACATGGCAATCTCTGGAGCATACAATATGCCTTCTTTCTCCTCTTTCCAAATAAAGTACTAATGCATGCACGTTACATTAACATTGGGGCATATATGATGAATCATTGTATAAAAACCAATCCCAGCAAACTTCAGGTAGAATCATATTTCTCTTCTTCTTTGACTTCCTAATGTGACTTAACCCAAATTAATGTTATTTTTAAAAAGTGCATGAATAAGTAATCAGTGGGAACCTAGTCTGCTTGTCTTGCTTCCACTTTAAAATAAAGCAGAATGTTATGACTCACATTACAATCCCCTAAATGATTTTTTTCTATCCTCCAAAATTAAACAGCAAGTCAGGCTGAACAAAACATGGGACAGAGCCAAGCCATAGTTCAACAAACACTGAATGAATGGATTCTGCATATCCCCAGATATGTTCCCTCAATCAAAATAAATAGTCCAAAATTATGTATGAGTGATTTTCCTGTTTTGCTGGGAAAATATGTACATTTTTTTCTAGCTATGTATATTTTGCTTGTTCCATTACACCTGAAATGGTAATTTGGCTTTATATTTATTTATCAAATGTTGAGGCTACCCAATTCCTTGACAACTTTGGGCAGCTTAAAAATAAAAAGACTCCACACAGACACACACACACATACACACACAATTACAATTGATCAGAAAAACAAAAAACAGTTTTATAAACCAATCATAACAAAATTGGTCTCCACAATTTCCTATCCAAGGCCCGGGAAACCCCTGGCTGGCCTAAGTGAATGTAAAAAAAAAAAAAAAAGATGGGGCAGGGACNTAAAAAAAAAAAAAAAAGATGGGGCAGGGACACAAACTACTTTCCTAAATGCCAGACATGATCAAACAAAGTAAGGAGCTTTTCATTTTTACAGTTTCTGGTTCCCTCAACAATCACTGTCTCAAAAAGAGATTCATATTCTTTATCATTTTCTGTTACCTTTATGTTTTTCCTTTGAAAATGAGAAATGAACATTTTAATGCCTCATATATTTTGTGAATTACTGTCGATCTGTATCCTGTAGTGCTTTGATCTTTCCTATATTCTCCAGTTTGATTGGATTGTGATGTGAATAGAAAACAGCACAAAACAAATCACTTTCTCAAAAGATTGCAAGGAGAAGTGCAATGGTGTTTGCATTCCAAGAGAAATAATTGTTCTGAGTGATGTTACTATTGGTGGCCTTCATGGCATGTCCTGCTAACCTCAAGGAAAGGTACACATTACCCACCAATATTTCATGGCATTGTAAGATTATTCTGACAACAATTTAACCTGAAAATATGATATCCTTTATTTTGGTAGAATTAAATAACCTTAAAATTAGTATGCCTAGCTACATTGGCAAGAATTTCTTTCTAAGAGCTGTAGCATATCCAGAAGTTCATGAAGAAAAATTTTATGGTGGCTAAGATTTTGCAATGACTTGAATCAGTCAAGGTACAAAAAGATGGCTACATGACTAAAAATCCAAAGGAGAAAGTAAATAAATGCCTTGCACCCACCATTGTAGCCTTATCAGTTTTGTTACTTACCAGTTGTATCTTAGAGTGAACAGCTGTAGGGAAAAGTCTCTGGAACAGTTAGGCTTTACTTGATCAGTTGAATCTTCTCATTGGTCCAGGGGAATTTCTTGTGTGGAAGCTTTGCTCTTAAATTTAGAGAGTTGATAAGTTGGCATCAGTCGCTATAACTGCTTTTCCTTTCTATGCAATTCTTACCATGTCTGAATAAGGCTTTGTTTTCAAACAATTGTAGCATAGACTTTTGGAATTCCTGGAATTCAGACCAGTCTGAATGTTGGATCTCTGAAGAAACACTATCCTGAATACCTGAATTTACAGTATATTTGCATGTATGTGTGAGTATGTGTGTGTGTGTACAAGTGTGTGTACGTGTGTGTACATTTTCTTCCCTGATGCACTAAAATGTTATACAGTGGTAGTTTGTTGCTCTTTGTTAAGAGGTTCCAGGGGATGACAAGTACTAAAAATGATGAGTACCAAACAAACCATGTGCCTGATGCATGATCCTTTGTTTTGGTTGCAAAGGGTACCAAGTCACAAGGCAATGAGCATTGACAAGTTCTAGCATGTGTGTTGAATTCCAACAAATGATAAGTTTCAGGATAACATTTTTGCATCAAAATGTGTCAAATATAAAACTGGACAAGTTTCTAAACATCCAAGCATCAAAGTACCACTTATAATAAAATATTTGCAAGAATAAAAGCAAATTAAAAGTACACGACAGAACCAACAATTCAATCCTGAACTATCACATTCTCCCTTATTACATATGCATTGTTCAGAGCATCTTGTTTTCTGAAACTTGACTTCTTCTTTACTACTGGTATTAAAAAAATATACCAAATTTAAATATTATGACTTGACTGTATTAATAAAATAAATTTGTGTTTCTATGTGTTATTGTTTTAAGCTTTAATTTGCTTATACAATTATTTTTTTCTCTAGCAACACCCAAGAACTGATGTGCTAATTGTTGGACCAGGAATAGGGATTCAGGTTCTAGTCTACCTTCAACATATAACTAACCACTGCTCTCAGCCCAATACCTTATAGGATTGTTGTAGGCAGGGGTGGGATTCAACCGGCATTACTACCGATTCGGTGATTTTATAAAATTATTTTTTCTAACACATACTTAAATTCAGCAAGTAAAGTGGAATCTTGGAATTGTTTAAAAACTTGCTATCAAGTGCAGCCAAGAAAAAAAAATACTGCTCTCCATTGATTTGAATTTTGAGAAACAGATGCCTGTAATATGGTCTAATCTGCTTGCCTTCCTCAATTAGCTCTATTCTTTTCTTTCAAGACTAACCATTACTATATATTATTTATTATACAACAACAGAAAATCCATCAGTCTGCAAAAGAAAGATACAGGGTGCTGCATCAGATATTATCTATTTCAGCATCAATCCTGTCCATCAAGCTGAATTGAGGGAGAAAAAAGATGCTGCAAATTAATGGAATAAATATAAATATTATTTGTATGGAAGTTAAAAATTACCTGAGGTGTAAGGAAGTTGACATGAACCCAAATGAGTCTATTCATGTCAGAGGAAATAACGTGTTGTTCTTTGCAGTATGTCAAGTTCTTTTTTGTTTAGAGTCCAGGCTGATTTTAAGAAACAGAGTCAGTTCATCTCTTGGGTCATTGCCTTTGCATAAATGAACAACACAAAGTATCAGAAATGATGCTGAGTTCCTGTTCAGCAGTGATGGCAGTTTAAGGTTTGTCAAAAACAAAAACAAAGCAAAGCAAAAGAAAACAAAAGCACCGAGGAAAACACTAATTTAATTTTAGTAATACCAAACACTGGGCTGAATTGCCTGCTAGTCGGAAAAGGCTGTGTATGCCAAAGTTCTACTCTTGTTAACTTCAAAAATAATATGTTAACACCCTCCCATTGAATTTTATAATATAACCTATTCATGTGTCAAATGTTTTATTTTGCTTTATTTTAAGCCCATGTCACACTGAACCAACGGATGCAAAGAGGATGTAAAACGGACAAAAAACCTTGCCATCCGTTGGAGACGCGCTGTACCACTGCGCTCCGTTTTGCTTCCTCTCTATCCATCCAGCATCCGTTTATGATGTTTCATCCGCTCCTAAAGTTTGGCTGCCCAAAACTTTGTGCGGAAAATGTATCCAGTTCGTCCATTCTGCATCCGCTACGCATCCGCTAGGCATCCGTTACTCATCCGTTACGCTCCGTTACGCTCGCTATATATGCTAGCATCCGCTATGCATCCAACGCAAATCGCATCACTCAGACGCAGGAGGAAGCGGAACGAACGCGGAACGGATGCAGAATGGATGCCTAGTGGATGCGCACAGGAAACAAGTGTTTAAACGGAAAAAAAGTTCACAGAGGGGACCTATCTCGGATATTAAGGATGTCACAGGATGCCTAGAGGATGCCTAGAGGATGCAAAGGGACACTATACTGCCTATAAAAGGGGCAAAATCGCCTGCATCTCACTTTCAGAACAGCAGCCAAGCTGTGCAAACCTTTGCACTTCATCTGACTCTTCCTCTTCCCAGCATCCGTCATGTCCACTGTGGCATCGTAACACAGTCCTTTTGGCAGCCGCCATCCTTCCTGCAACAGTACGAAGCCATCTACAGGCTCTGTGAACTCTACTACAGGAAGAAAGAGGCGGCCAAGAAGCGTCCGGGGCGAAGATGGATCGCCAGAAGAGCAGAGTACGGACTGTCACACAGCTGATGGTGGAGCTCAGGAATGAAACTCGGGCGTTCCAGAAACTTCATGAGGATGCCTCCAGCCATGTTTGATGAAGTTTGCAGCGGCTGACAGCCAGGTTGACCAAGCAGAACACCAACTTCCAGCCCAGCCTGGAACCTGGCTCAAGGTGGCACTCACTCTGCACACCTGGCCTCCGACCACCTACAAAACATGCAGTACGGCTGGAGGGTGCCACACCAACACCATCAGCATTGTGGTCAGAGAAGTGGTGCGGCCATCATCGCAGAATACAAGGAGGAGCTCCTCCAGTGCCCTCCACTGATGAAGCGATGGAAGAAAGTTGCGAGCAGTGGCATCAGAGGTGGGACTTCCACACACCCGTTGGAGCCATAGATGGCAAGCACATGGCCTGCAAAGCTCGCAGCCAAGTCAGGGTCCACTTATTTCAACTACAAGGGCTTCTTCAGCATCGTCCTCTTCACCATGTCGATGCTGACTACAAATTCATGTACATCGATGTTCTGGCAATGGGTCAGCTTCAGAATGCCCAGGTATACAACTCCAGTGACCTCAAGGAGGGCTGGTACGGCAACCTTATCATGGGTCCCCGATCCAGACCCACTGCCCAACGACACGCAAATGTGCCCTACTTCATCATGGGGATGACGCCTTCTCCCTCAGAACCTACCTCATGAAGCCCTACACCTCCAGACTCCTCACCCGTGAAGAGAGGATCTTCACTACAGCTGTCCAGGGCAAGGCGGGTGGTGGAGACACCTTTGGCATCCTGGCCAACAGGTTCCAGGTACTTCTCACCACATGCAGCATTGCCACAGAGACTGTGAGGAAAATCGTGGAAGCTTGCTGCATCCTGCACAAATCTCATGTGCACCGCTACCCAGTGTTGCAGAAAAGGCTCGTGGACCTCCAACAAGGGACATGGAGCCTGGGAATGGAGGCCATACCTGATAACACTGGGATGTGCAAGGCCAACAACAGAGCTTCCGTGAAAGGAAGAAGCAGCCACAACTCCTGAAACACTGGTGCAACTCCCCAGCTGGAGAGTGGAGTGGCAAGGGCGGATGATAGATGCTTAATGGATGCTTCCTTCACCGTCTCATCACACTGATGAAATTGAGCCATGTATGTTGGGTGGGGCTACAATGAACAGGGCGTTTTAATAAAAGTTGTGTTTATTGTGACATGTGTGGATGATTATTTACATATTATTGATACATAAAGGGCCATAGGTGTGGCAGCTGGGGGGGTGGACCATACAGTCCCACTATGCTTGCATAGGAGGTTTATCTATCCCACAGCTATTACCCATCCCAAAGTTATCCTGTACACCGTACAGGTATCCCTCCCCATCCCACTGCTTTCTTAACCCATCCCACAGATATCCTAACCCATCCCAACAGGTATCCAGTGTCCACTCCCATGCTTCTTAACCCCATCCACAGATATCCTAACTGATCCACAGATCATCCTGCCCATCCCACTGCTATCTAACCCATCCCCACAGATATCCCTAAACGCCATCCCAAAGGTATCCCTGCCCATTGACAGGTATCCCTGCCCATCCACAGCTATTACCCATCTCAAAGGTATCCCTGCCCACCCACTGCTATCTGTACCATCCCACACAGATCTGCTAAGGCGTAAGCCATTCTAAAAAGTTTGCACCAGACTTTATTAAAAAAAAGAAATGAAGCAGTGTGTGAATCAAAGATAGACTTTATTAAAGCAACAAGCTGTAAAGAAAATGACCCAAGTCAGTGGTCCAAATGAAGTCCAGCAGGTACCAGCCAGCGCCGCGCTCTGGCACTTTGCCGTGGTCCTCAGAGGTGTGCTTCGTTCGGTGGGTGAGAGGGTCCAGTGCTGTGAGTTGCTGGGTGTCTGGAGTTGCTTGTCCTGTAAGCGCCATTGGGTGCCTGGCCCGAGAGGACAACAGGTGACGGTGGTATTGAGCAAGTCTCTCGACAGCTGGCTCAAACCTGTCGAATGTTGAGAGCTTCCTTCCTACATGCCAGGGGTTGTCAGCCCGCAGTGCTGATGGACAGATTACTGAGCCAGGCTTCGCTGTGGGCTGGAGGAAGGAGCAAGTGTCGTGGGGCTGTCTGATCTATGACAGCTGGGTGAGCACTGGCATGGTGGTCATCAGTGGTGGTGGATCGGGGGTGGCATCGGTGGGCATCATGGCCAAGTGGCGGTGGCATGGGTGGCATCAGTGGAAAGGTGGCACTTGGTTCGTCCGATGTGACTCTGGCTGGACTGGGAAGGCGTGCTGCCTGTGCTGCTGGACCTCTTGGTACGCCATACCTGGAGGCTGACGGGGCTGTGAAGCCATGGAATGGAGGGCACACCTGGGGTGGAGGGCAGAACCTGGACTGGGAGAGCAGGTTCGCTGGGCCCTGGAGGGTTGTGAAGCAGCTCAGTGATCTGGTCTATTACCGATTTCCTGTCTTTGGGTCTCACCCTGCTCGGGTCCGCCAGTGTCGTGAGGGTTGGTTAAAATTCGGTTAAGGAAGGGCTTGCGGTTGGAGGTGGGATCGGTGTGGAGCAGCTGAGAGAGGAGATCTATGCTCACTCGGATGGTGTCCCGATCCTCCAGCAGGGACAGTGTGGCTCGCCCCCTCACATCGCCTCTGTGCCCTTTCGTGGAGGTGGAGACTGGGGGTGGATGCGGGCTAGGGCTGTGGTGGATGTGCCGTCTCCTTGTCTCCAACGCACCAAGGGAGTCCTCCACGCGCTCCACTGTTAGTACAGCTTGTGGGGGGGGTTGGGTTCTCCGCGTTCTCTCTCCAAGCAAGCATGCTTCCGCTTGGTGTCCTGTAGAGACAGGTGTCCCTTCCGCCACAGATAGTCATTCTACTCTCAGCCACTCCGCACCTGATCCTCGTGTTCCTCTCAATGGAGTATTTGCCTCTTCCCAGGCCCGCATATCCCTGCTCTCCTCTTGGCAGGACCATCTGGGCGCCTCATCAGAGGGGTCCAGGTAGTAGGGGCTGCTGCCTCCACCACCACAGCAGCAGCAGCACCACATGGATCATATCAACATCACCCAAGCAGGATCATAATCAGTCAATCCAGCAGCAAGCAGCGCATCAGCAGTACCAGCAAGGTCCCATCATCATAATCATCACTCCATGCAGGCAGCAGCAAGCACGCAGGACCAGCCAGGACCGATCAGCAGCAGCAGCAGTAAGCACCAGCAGCGCCAGCAGAAGACCAGGAAGCATGCGCAGGAACAACAGCATAAGCAGCAGACCAGGAGCATGAGCAGGACAAGCAGGACGAGTAAGACCAGGAGCACGAGCCAGTACCCGCAGGGACCGACAGACGGAGCCAGCTTCAGCAGGGGTATGCACAGCAAGGCCCACCAACCAGGAACAGCCTCAGCAGACGTAAGACACGAGTCAGAACTACCACTGCAGAACACAGTCATGGTCCTCCAGAACAGAAGCAGCAGAAGTCCCAGCAGCAAAGCCGCCAGCAGAAGCCAGTCTGGGGCAGGGGCAGGAAGTGCACCTGTCCCTCTTGCAGGGATGGCGGCAGTTGCTGGGCTTTCTCTTCTTCCCAGGTGTGGGGTGCTCGGCTGGCAGGGAGGCTGGCAGAGGCCTGGCAGAACCAAGGCTGGCAGGCAGACTGGCTGGCGGAGGCGCTGGAGGCAGCTGGCAGCAATGCTGGCGAGGCAGGCAACAGCAAGTGCGGCAGGGAGGCTTGCCGCAGGAGGTGGGAGCAGGATGGGAGGCAGGCTGGGAGGCAGGCGGGGAGGCAGGCTGGCCAGGAAGGTCGGCAGCAAGGCTTGTCGAAGCAAGGCCTTGCGGTAGGCAGGCAAGGCAGTCAATTGTGTCCATCAGCAGCTGCTTTCCTCCGCAATGGTGACCTGCTTCTGAGCTGCTTCCCTTTATATCGCGTGGCTTACGCAACTGCATCCCCCGCATGCGCAATTGAACACTTGGCTATCTGTTAGGACTTCCGCTGTGATCTGCCTAGGCTTCCACTCGTTCGTCTTCATCTGCTGTTGCATCCGCTGTGCTTATCCGCTTCATCCATTCCCGTGTCTGCTCTGCATCCGCGTATCCATTCGCGTCACCTTTCGCTGCGGTTCCCGGAAGCCTTGCGATGGGCCATCTGCTTTCATCCCTTCATCCGCTGGCTTGCTGTTCCGCATCCGCTTTCCATCTCGTCTGCGTCCTTCCCCTTGTCTTCGCCTTCGGTTATCCGGCTCTGGTTCATTCAAATTTTGCCCTTTTTGAAGCGGCTAACAACGCGATGGAGGAACATTTTTCTCATCCGCTGTGTCCTTTTTACAAACGTTTTGCATCCGTTGGGCAGTGTGACAGGGCCTTAATATGTTAGAAGGAATCCCTAGACTTTTACAGCATGTGGACAATTCGAAGGAAAAATTAAAAATAAAAAATATTTTATTGAACTGCATGCAGGTTAAAAGAATCAGATCTATATGTAAATATAATACTTCAATTTTGTTAAAGTTGTATTGATTTTTTCTCTATTACCCTGAGGTGTCATGCAAAAAAATAAAAAGAAAGAGAAAAGTTGGAAGTAAGAGGTGAGGGATTTCTTAAGGGTTTTACAGGCACTGTAAAGCTGAATAGAAGAACCATTACCAGGCCAATGGAGGATATTTATGTGATTTATAACCCATTTTTATGTTGCATAATACACACAATATTAGTACTATGTGCAGGTTTATTGATTTAGTCAGTTAATAAATGAATGAAAAATAGAATGAAAAGGGTTAATTTATTACAATAAAGAAGTAAAGCAAACATCTCTATCTCCCCTGAACTTGGTTATATGATTGAGGCCACCATACCAGCCTTATGGTTTTCAAAAATTGTTTTGCCATTTTCTCTTTTTTAAATGTGGTGTCCCAGTAACATTTTAAAAATCTGTTCAAAAGGCATTCCGTCAGTATCAGGTGCCATTTCATGGGTCATTGATAAAGGTGCTGTAATTGTCACTGATGAAATTTGAACTTCCCCATCTCTTTCTTTAAAACTTCATTATAGTTCTAGGAAAAGTGGGACTGTTTGCCAATCTTTTGCAATCATTATGATATCACTACCACCATCATCATCACTATCACAATCACCACTATCATCATCTTCTCCTTCTTCCTCTTCTCCTTCTCCTTCTCCTTCTCCTTCTCCCTCTTCCTCCTCCTCCTCCTC
>BHFT01028516.1:14607-37171 GCA_004320025.1 Laticauda laticaudata
CCTCTTCCTCTTCTTCTTCTTCTTCTTCTTCTTCTTCTTCTTCTTCTTCTTCTTCTTCTTCTTCTTCTTCTTCTTCTTCTTCTTCTTCATTGTATTCAACAGGAGAGAAATAAAGGGCCATCCATATTCACAGAGTAAAGATTGAGGATTATGTCTGCAATTAGTTCAAAGGACTTATTAGAGATTCATTTATTGAGAGGTAAGTTGCAGGTGGAGGTCCTAGAATTGCTGGATATTAAGGAAATAAATAGAGGAATTGTACTGTCCAATTTCATATACAGTAATACCTCGGTAACTACTTCAAAACTTGTCAAATTTGGTACTTCAGTTGTGGTGGTGGGGTTTTTTTGTGCTGTTTTGATTTCTAAACTATTGCTATTGATATAATGTTTCCTCACTGGATAAGATGGAGCTTATGGTAAGTTATTACGATGAAATTGTCTTATTTGAAGGTGTTACACAGCACAATAGTGCAACATAGAAGTCACCCACTAACTGATACTCTCCAATTTTGGGGATGCTAACCTGCTTCTCAAAAGAAAAAAAAAAAACACCTTTCCTCTCACTAACAGTTTCAAAATGTTCAGCTGAAACAAATGTTTTCCAGTTGTCCAGCTATTGTATCTTTAATAATTTTAGTAGTCTTACCAGCTATGATCCAGGAAGATAAATTGGAATTTATTTTTTTTTGGTGGTGAGGGGAATAGTTGCTAAAGTGTTGCTGGGCAAAGTGATACAAAAAGTCCAATATCTCATTCTCCTTAACCCCACTGTTGAATCTGATGTGATCTTTCATTAAAATCTTTCTGTTTCCTTTTCCCTTTTAAAATTTCTTCTACAGTCTTCCTCACACACCCATTCATGAGATAATGTTACTGTGTCAGAGGTGCCTGAACCAAAATGTTCCCTTACCAATAGATATTTCTCACTATAAAATATATCCAGATTTTACATTTCAAGGTATGGCTAAGCCTCTCTATGTCAGCTGTCTTAATTTTAATTTCACAAAATCAATGTCTTATGGTTCTAAAGTTTCTGTCGTGGGTTAAATATGATTTACCTACTACTGTCTGCAATTTGTAGGGCATTAGCCCTTTTGTAAAGGCATTTTAAAAGCTGGCAGCTGTTTTCACTCAACTTCTTAGATAAACTGATGGCCCATTCATATTTACATAGTACTTTAGTCCAATAAAATAAACTCCCACCCCTATAAAATATTAAAAAGATCTATGGTATCATCCAGATATTGCTGAACTGTGCTGGACATTACTGTTTTAGTCCCAAGGAAATTAATCTTTGCAGGTTTATGAGAGGTATAAACATCTTCCTTGAAAGCCAAGTCTTCACATGTTTCCTAGATAGCTTTTTCCAGTATGTTTTTGATATCTTGAAGCAGGGAATTCATGTGTTCATAACTCGCTACATGACCAGGCTTGTAATAAATATTCCTTAGACATTTTTCATAATCCAACATATTGAAGGTCTTGGGGAAATGATTACATCAGTATGTCAAATTATGTCAACTTAAAAACAATTATTTTTGATAATGCAAATATTCAGAATTCATAAGGATGTTTGTTATTAAATGCCAAATCTTAATTTTTTCAGAAGTGTTGTGATACATAATTTTATAATAAATTATTTCCCATAAATCAGACGTTGTAGTAACAATCAGCCCAATGAGTGACTCCTTCCAACTTTTTAATTTCATCACTTTCTAGGCAATGTTAATTCAAAGACTGTAAATATAAATCAAAGTCACTGGTATTCACATAGTAAGTAATAAATGCTTGCCTACTGGGATCCTTTGCAGGTATCTAAATTGGGACCTTTACAGGCTGCTTGGTAAATAATACATAAAATTTCCTTCATTTTCCAAACAAGATCAGTCTGAGGAAACAGTTTTACTGCAGTTTCTAAGTAGGGATCATTTCATCCTTGGCAAACCCTACAAAGCACAATGTTGAGTTGCTTTGATCTAATGATACAAAAAGATTAGTTGCTTATTTCAGCTTCTCTTTGGCACTGAAGTTTGCCATCCTCAAGCTTGTTAAAAAATCATATGAATGCAACATCTGTCCAAGCATGACGGTCCAAGACCATAGAACCAAAACTTCCTTTACTAGGTGGCAGATATTTACCAATTTTCTTCTTCTGGTCGTGTCATATCAATCATTGGACATTGGCGGTCATGTTGATGATCCTATTTTATCAACAGCCGCACAAAAAAGTGCTGCTGAGTTTTGTCCAAGCAAATCCCTTAGATTTTGAAGCCATGATGTTCTTCTTCTTGCCTTCAACCTTTCCCTGGAGGAATAAGTGAAATATGCTGTATTTTTCCAGGTGTCACATCACATGTCCAAAATTTTCTAACTTTCACTTTTTAATGGTTTGATGTTTTCCTTTGGCTTTTCCAGGCAGCTTATCACCTCCTCATTTCTAATTTTGACAACTCATCTTATGTGTAATAGTCGTCTGTAAATCCAATAATTACCATGACACATAGTAAACTACCATTGTAGTTACTCTGCCCAGATGCATATCTCCATTTTCAGGACAAACTTTGTCTAGAGTATCGGCACTAGACACATCAAAACACAGAACTATCTACTATTGCAGTTGCAGATGTCTGCAGTATTTGGGAAGGTGTGTCTCCTTTGCAAATCCATAGTGAAATATTTTGCACACAGGAGTCTTTTTTTTAAAGGTTTTACTTATTTTGGAAAAGGCTTAAATTGAGTTTGGTCTTTATTGTAATTAATTTTTCAACACTGGAGGCTTTACTGGAGGAAAAATGTATATACAGTATTTCATTTTCATAAAGAGCAAAATGACAGGTTGTAGCTTACAATGTTTTAGAGTGCATTTAGAGTGATTTTAAAAAAAACTTAACAAAAATAAAATTTTATTAGAAATGTATTTATTTCAGAAATGGTCAAAATAGTGTTTGCTTCAAAATACAGGTTTCCGTTTCAGTTAGAACCTAGGTTACCAGTGGTCAATGCAATCAAGTGGAGGGTTATGTTAGTCATTAACTCTCAGGCTAGCAAGCAGCCTTTCTTGATGGGATTAGGTAGCATGTCATATCTGATAGGGTTTCTGATCTGGTGATGGTCATGGGTTTTGATTATTTACTTTGATGACATCACTACTTAAAACTACTGATAAGTTCCTATTGTACTTTTGTAGACATGAAGTGTTGTAGCTCAGTTAGATTAGTACAAACAACTATTAAACACAAGTATTGTGTTTATATATGGCATATACTATACATGGCATAGCGTGTGTATGATAACACTAGTAAATTTGAATTCATTATCTGATAAATTTTAAAATGTCCCCACAGGATATGAATTTGAACATATTATATTGTAAATTGAATGGATATGTGGAAGCTGGTGTAAGGTTTGTTAAGGTCCTCCTGAGAAAAAGTAGAGATTCTGAAAATCATTTCCATTTTCTCATGATTTCTAAGCCAACACCTTTGTGATGTGGGAACTCCCCAGTTCAGTTTTTATTTGGGAACAGAAACAGTGACACATCCTTATTTACAGTTCCATGGAACATCTATTAAAGCTCCCTGATATTGAGTGCAACATATATCATGACAGTTCTAACACTTTTTCTACACTTATTAAAGTGTCAAAGCAAATGGTCAAAACTACAGAGATACTCAAATCAAAATGATATCACAATTGTCACTTTGGTGCTATTATGTCAAAACAGAAGACCATTTTTTTTTCACCATTATTGAAGACAGATACAGTTGCAAGAAATATCCTTCTGGGTTCAGTTCCAAGTGGGGAAAAAGACACTGGAAACATGGAAGCTGTTTGGAAAGATGGTTTAATGACAGGACCACATGGCCTGCAGCTCCAGAGTGAAAAGAGAGGAAGGAAGATCACATGCTTCAAGGTGAAGGAAGAAATCAAGAAAGGGCTGAGGTGCTGAGTGTGCCTGGGTTTTATAACCTTTGTTGATATCCCTCTCCCAGAACAATGAAATATCCTGGGAAATATTAAAAAGGCAAAATATTTCCTCTAAAAAGAGTAGAAACTCAGAAGCAGAAACTACTCACCTCAGAAACAGAAGTTCACCCCACCTTTATTAATGATTAAGGCTGGGCCAGAATATTTTACACAACAAAGATCTCTAGGTAAAGCTATAGCAATTGCAAAGCTCTTTTCAGTGCATCATCATCCAGCAAGGCTCAAACCAAGCCTGGAACTCAGGACAGCCTACAAAGTTGCCCCTGCATGGCCTCATGGAATCTGACAACCAATCAGAATACAAGCTCCAATTCAAATCCAACAAAGGTTATAAAACCCAGGCACTCTCAGCACCTCAGCCATTTCTTGATCTCTTCCTTGAAGCATGTGATCATCTTTCCTTTTCACTCTGGAGCTCCAGGCCATGTGCCGTCCTGTTCACCATTAAACCTTCCAAACAGCCTCCATGTTTCCAGTGTCTTTTTCCCCACTTGGAACTGAACCCAGAAGGTTATTTATTCCAACAGAGAGAAGTAGGCCCAAGGCCTGGAGGAATCCCAAATGGCAGGAAGTGGGTATCTCAGGTAGTGGGGGAGATCTTGGGAGGTCTTGGCAGTTGGGTCAGTCCTCCCAGGACCTTCCATATTGCAGAGGTAGCCTGTATTCCACTTAAGTTATTAAGTGACTGCATGGTCACTTAAGAATCATATCAAAGAGAACAGGGGTGAAGATCATTAAGCGAGGCAATCAAAGATCACCTTGCTTAATGACTGTCACAATTTGCAATTGCAATGAGCAGTATTCATAAATTGTAGTCATAAATAAACAGTAGTCATAAATTTATCTGTATTCTGATCTGTGCCACTAATTTGGACTGGACAATGCTTCAAAATGCTATGCTATGCTGCCAATAATACACCCACATACCCAACAATTTTTTCCACAGTAAACCAAGCATTTATTGCATTAGTAACAGGGACAATCCTAAACATGTTGGAAACTGCAACATTATACTTACAGAATGAAAAATGAAACCTTACTGTTGGGATAGTCCAGAAACATAATACACAATTCAAAATTGATCCAATTAGCCAAGGTCCAAAGTTCAGCTAGGTAATCCAGCATAAAGCATAAAGAAAAAAACACAATACAAGCAGACATAGGTGAATATTAATTGTCACAAAGAACCAATGAAGCTTTACTGTAAATAGTTCCTACTAGCAGTTTCTACCTTATATATCTTGGGCTTTTATTCAGATGATTCAGCCTACACCTGTTTTTCCGGATTACCTGCAAACTACCAGATCTGATAGACTACAGACTTCCAGATCTGGCTATAAAGCAATAATCAGTTTGGTTGATTCAAAATCTTTGTTATCTATTAGGTCAAGGGTCAACAAACTTTTAATGTGAAGATCCAGGTACTATACCTTTTATATATCTTGTATGTGTTGTTCCATGAAATGGGGCAACCATCGGTTCATGGAGGCATACCATTAAAGAGGCCGCTCATAGGCTATCACCACCAATAAAGATACTCTATCCTTGCTTTTTGCCCCTTGCCTCCTACAAAACCTGGTTGAGGCTCAGACCAGACAATTTGTAGCTTGCTCACTTATGCTTAGCTTGCATGTTGTACAAAAAAGATAATGGCCTAGATTTGGCCTGCAGGGTAAGGATTCCTGCACTAGACTACTATTAGATAGCAGAAAGATATATTCTTAAATTCTTTACTTATTGTTAGTCCCTCTATTTGATGGATAATATGATGGATATTCTCTGACATTTGCATTCATCTGCTATAATTATTATTTAGGTATAGAAAAGAAATGGATTAGCCAATAGTGTGCCTTCTCTGTCTCTAATAACTAATCTGTTAAACAATTTTTATAATTTTTAAATCTGGATTTTGAAGTTCTATCTCTTGCTGCATTCTTGTTATCTCTGTTGAGGTAATTTCCCGTTAGGAGAATGAGCGCATACAGGGAGACGTATTTGAGAGTAGTGTTTGAATAATACACACAGAGCACACAGATACACTGTACAACAAATGTAGGTTTTTACTTCCAGAAAAGTTGAAGCAAAGTTTAAAACAAGCAATCCAAAGTCATTTACAGGTTAAATCAGTCAGTTTTCAGTCCAGGGATAATCCAATAATAAAGCCCAGTGTCAAAAACAGTTCAGTATCAGACTTACATCAAATCCATGAATATCAGTCAATTAGGAAAAATGGAGGCTCTCCAACAGAAGGAAACAGAGACTCACTCACTTCTGAGACTAAGACTAAACAATCCAGGTTTCTGACTCCACCTTATGGCCATTTGAGAAACCACATCCAATTTCAGATATTAGGATTTCCTTAAAGAGGCACTATTAAAATGTCTATCCTGGTTTATATATTGTCCAACCCAGATAGCTGTTAGGTGACTTATATTCCTAACAATTTCCATTTTAAAAGAAGTGCACAAATAATATTTAAAAAAAAATATTCAGGTGAAAACTATCCAGGTGACCTTTTCAAGGTTACCTGAAGATATATACTTTTCATTTGTATTATGCAAAAGGTTAAAAATAAAAAATACAGTTTATTTCTTTTGGAACTTTGACATTATTGCCTATAATCTGTTGTTTTAACTGAAATTTTAATTGGTCCAAATTCAGTGACATGTCCTTAGATCTCACATTTAGTAGAATCTTCTCACCCTAAGACACTGGTGTCAAACTTGCCATGTCAAGTTGCTGTCACTTGACATATCTCAACGTTTTTCCTTTCACTGAGCTGGGGTGGGCATGGCCACCAGTGTAACTCCTTCCATAAGGGGTCTTGAATCTGAATTCAGAATCTGCTTTTCTTAACTATCTCTACTCTGAGGTTTTTGTTCCCAGACTCAATTTCACGTCTGTAAAAAAAAAAAAACAGTTTTATAAAGCTATTGTCATGACAAAGAAGAAATAGACAATGCTGACACACACAAATGAACCAGGAATGTTGAAGTGTCCATATTATGAAGTTAAAATTAAAATTATTGAGGTCATATACAACTGAAGTGCTGATTGTGCTTAAATGTATTCACTTAGTAGACATTTATTGCCTCTTAATTTACTGCTTATATTTCTCACCAAGTTGACACCCCTCAAAACCTGGGTCTATTGTCAATAAACTGGTTCTCTTTTTATCTGTCTACCCCTGCTGAGATAGGAATTTGAATGAATTATACCTCAAGAAAGCTGTCAGCCTTCTCTTCATGGTGCAGGATTTTGCTGTACTGGGGCTACTGTGTCAACCTATTTTATTTAAGGGTTTTGTGTTTTGCCCAACAATTATTCTAAAACAAGGTTAGTTCTGTTTTCTACTATCTAAACTAGCAGTCCTGCTGAGCATCTTTTATATTGAAGTTTTCATTAAAACAGGCAATTTTCCTGTTTTTAAAAATTGCATTTTTCCTTTTTTCAATTAGCAGAGTTAAAAAAAAACAAGCTGCAAGGATTTCAAGGCAATGTTTTTATATTTGTTAAGAATTTGCATGTACTAACATGCCTTTTAACTGATCTATAAATGTCATGCATTGGGAACTTTGAAAGACACTTGTAATTTTGTATGGGGGAATCCAATAGACCAATTGTGATTAAAATATTTTCATCTATAGAATAGTGAACCTTGCTTGTCAGCACATCTCGTTTCCTCTTCATCTAATAAGCTAGCTAGGCCAGTGCTGCAAAAAGACATTATAATATTAACAATACTGCTGGAAAGCTCTCTGCTTTAGAATGAATTAAGTTTAGCTGCAGTGCAGAAAAACACCCAGTAAAATGGCTTTAGCTCTGAATAGTAAATTTAACCCCTTAGATGCAGTGTTGTAATATTTATGCTTCAACAATATTTGGCAATCCAACTATATAACAATATAAAAATTGTAGAATTAAAAGAGCTACAGAAAATTTTCTCATTTTTAAAAATGTCCTTGGCATTAGAGAAGTTTTAAACAAAGATGATTATTTGAAGATTTGCACAGATACAGTTCCCCAGAGTTCTAAATCCAAATAGTGTCTTATTTGAAATACTTTTCTCTGAAATGGTTTTTTAGTTTTTTATTGCATGGAGCACGGACAGATTAACAGAATTCACACAAGAATATAGATATAAAAAGCAAAGTAGAAGATAAATAATTACTAATAAAACACAAATAATAGGATGAAAAAAATCCTTTTGATAACAACCCATTTCCATTTATTTCTTGAGTCATTAACTACTATCTAAATATTTGTGCCGTACTTCAAATATTAAATACTGTAGGTTATTGAGAGTATCTATTTAAGTAATTTCATTTATTGTGTTTATTGCTCTCGTAATTCTTTTCCTAAGATCCATATTCCAAATGTCCAAAGTTATCTTGCTTTGTGATGTGTCATATATAAGGGAGGCATTTCTGTTTGAATATTATTAATCTTCTATTATGAAAATGTATTGTCAATTTTGCCATAGCAAAACTCCAGTTTTGGTTTTCCAGTTTTGTATCAGCTGTAACTTTCAATTTTACAATATTGTGCTAAGTTTATTTTTGTAGCTGTCAACAAATACCATACTAAATTGTAGAACTTTTCATTTATGTTTTCTGGAATTATTCCCAATTAAAATATTTGTGGTTTCAGTTCAAAATTTATTTCACGTTTTCTGAATTTTTTGGGATAAACATTCTTACAATTTATGACCATCATATGTGGTACAATGTTTCTTCACTATTATAACATTTCCAACATATGTTGGAATTTGTTTATCCTGGCAATCATTGATAAAGTTGTATAGCATCTGTAGAATATTTCATACCATTTTTCTTATCAAAGTATAGGTTGGACTTTTCCATATTTTTTCAATTGTTCCTCTATAATTACTTCTTTCAAGTACTTCTTTGCATCTATTTTACTCTCTCTCTCTCTCTCTGTCATACACACACACACATACACACACACACGTAGGCACACACACACACACGCGCGCGCACACACACACACACACACTTATTTTGTTCTATCTCAATATCAGATTTCATAATAGTTGACATATATGTCCTAGCAGATTATCATGATTTAATATGGATGTTTCGAATTCTATCATCTTTCTCAAGGTTCATTGTTTCCTCCAATTTATAAGTACAACAGTCATGGGGAATTCCTATCAACGTTGTAAGGGTCTAACTGTGATTTGGTGCATGTTCTGAATCTAGATGTACCATATTCTCAAATATGATTAATTGTTTTAAATTGCAGTTGTCTTGAAGTAAAAGGCATTAGTAGCATTATGCTACTGGTGAAATCAGAAAAGTTATTTTTAGAATATTTCATTTTTTTCAAACAATGTTTATCTTAAAATATGTACTTTTACATTCTTTTCCATCCGTACTACATCATCTACACTGCATTTCATTTTGTATACCTCTCCCTGAATTTTGATTCCAATTATTTATTTTCCTATAGCCAGAATGGTCACTGTTTTAATCCAATCAAATAAATAAAACTACCTGTCCTTCTTTTCTATAATATTGTATTACCTTTCCAGGGACATTTGATTTAAAAAGCCCACAATTATGATAACACTTTTAGATTGACCTAGTCTCAAACAGCCTTTTCACATTTTAATGTGATACAATATTTCTCCTAGCCCTATTTCATACTAATTTCAATTTTCATGGTAACCTGCAGATGGTAATTTATTTAAATTCTTTTTTGGGGGGTAATTTTTTTAATCTGATATAATCTGTATATCAAGTACTCAAGAAGGAGAAAGTGTTGTCTTCCTATTTGATCTGTAGTATCTTATTACATTTTATTTGGTCAAATTCATTCAAGCAGAAGATATTTTGAAAAATGTATTGTGCAGTACGAGGTAAAAGAAATTCCTTTTTAATTGTGGTTTTTTAAATAAACAAACATCAACAAATTTATTTTCTTTCTTTCCCATTCATCTCAATCTTTTTATCAAATCTGAGGGTCTGATACTTCTATATCTGACTTGTTATTCTACTTGTAATGTTTATTCTTTACAATACATGTATTAAGAAGAAGTGAGGCATTCTGTGGGACACTGTGTCAGAATTATTTATCAATTTAATCTTCAATTCGAAGGCTGCAAGGTTAGGCTGAGTTACCTATTTTATTTAGTATTTTAATTTTCATGTATTTAGTGGAGCAGGCAGCCAAAATCCTAATAAAATGTGACAGGTAAAAGGTATAAAACAACAGTAGAAATACCACTTTAAAGTTCTAGCTGATGTGGAGGGTCATGACTCCTTTCCAGAAGAGAAAAAAAGCTAGGAAGAATTGCACTGGGAATTGTACTGTACTGGGAATTGTACTGTAAGAAATACTGGTAAAGGTTTTTTACCATGCATTCAACAAGTACTGGCAGACCTATGAAATGCGGTAAGTGTAAAAAGCTATATTGATTTTAGTCCCAGTCAGGCCATCTAATCCCTTAAGTACTTTAGTAATTAAAACCAACAACTTGAACTGTGCTCAGAAAGCAACTGGCAATCAGTATTTCAGCATGGTCATAATAAGATATTGGCAGTGGGTACCAATTAGCAATTTACCTTCTACATCTTGTACCTGCTGAGATGCCAAAAATTCTATGTACCTGATATCTTTTCCACCAGATAGAAGGAAAGAAAGATATTAGAGAAGCATAAAGACCAAAACTTTTCAACAATGCGATATGTTCCCAAGTTGGGTGAAAATTTAATCTGGACTATTCTAACCATGTCTCTCTCACTATTTTTTTTTAAAGCTATAACAACAAAAAGGAAAACTTAACACAAGCAAGGAGAATAGGATGTGACCATATTTCAGATGTGCTTCTGCTTTTTGAACTATTGTTATTTCTGTTCTTTGGAATTTTAATGAATTCTTTGAAGCCTGAAGTGTTGGTACAACCTATGGCCATCACCCATTGAGAGATACTTTGGGCAAAGACAGACAGAGGACAACATGAGCCTGGGGCTAAAAAGGTAGATTTAATTAAAAGAAAAGCCTTTTATACAAAGCAGTTAATTTTCCTCTTTAAAATTAGAGACTCTTCTTGAAAAAAATCTACAAAGTTAATGAACATTTTTAGTAGATCCAATTCAACTATATTATATATCATAAAGCAATATGGACATATTACAATTGTTGAACATGAAATCAGAATAATGCCAGGGAGTTATCTCAACACACAATATTCTCTATTTAAACATTGAGAAACCTTAAAAAAAGAAAAGAAAAACACGGGCCTTGCCTATGTCTAAAGTCTTAAAAAACTATATCTCCAAATCTTATTACAGTGTTGTTATAAAAATGTTCAAAGAGTATACTGGAAAAAAACTAAAGACAGATGGTTGTTTACAATATGCATTACTGCTGCCAATAAATATTTTTATTACCATGGTTGCAACAATAAATACTTACTATTGGAATGATGCTTGTAAAGATAAAGGAATTAAAAATGCTTGACAAAGCTTATTGCTTATATTATATGAACAGTGACATGTCATTTGTGTGTTAACTTACTGAATCAGAGCAAAATCTATCTAGTTCAGTATTTTGAAATTGGTCTTAATATGGAATTCAAAGACAAAAGAGTAAGATTTTCTTTCCCCAAATGCTTACATTTAGCGTTTGATTATCAGATGTATGCTGCCCCTAAATCGAGAAAGGATTTAATTTAAAAAAAAATACTTTTTGCAAATCTGCTTAGTGTAGTACATCTAAACATAATTTGTAATATTCCAAATGTTAATATTTATTGCAATGGATGAAGAAAAGGAACTATCTCCTCTCCTGACAGCAAAAACAATAATTCAATGCATTGCTGAAATTCCCAGTGGATTGCCATTACCAAGGATGAAAAACAAAAGGATGGAATCTCACAGGTCAATTTGAAGAGCAGTTTTCAAAAAAAAATGGAAAGCAGAGATGACAAGATTGGAATAGGAAAGTTAGAAGAGATGGAAATAGAGAAATAAGCATAAAACTAAAAACATGAACCAAGAAATTGCAGAGATGATGATGGAGAGGAGTGAAGAGAGAGGGAACAAGTGTGCTAGGTGGATAGATAATAGTGATAGTGAGAAGAAGCAGGTTCAGGATATGGGTAGCAGCTGAAGTAAGGTGAAGAGTTTGAAGATGGAAGAAAAAATAGGAGGAAGGATAGGAATTAATGTTTTGGTAGGAGGAAGGTGGAATAGGATTTGGAAAGTAATGGAAGTGTAAGAAAATTCTGGATGTAGCTGAATATTAAATGAAGACAGATGGGATGAAAGGAAAGGATGAAGTAGTTGAGAGATTGCTGTTACCAACCAAAGTTGCCAATATCATAGTTAATAAGTGGGAATAACAATGATTGTTCTCTTGTAAGCAACCAAATAGGATTGAGATCTAAGATAAAGTAATGACCCTGGTTTCTGCTTCTATGGAAAGGTTTTTGGTGAGGGAAGCAGAAATATAAAGTAGAGTGAGTGACCTGAATGAACAGTTTTCTATGTAAAGAGCAGAGAGGAGTGGGGACTTTTGCCTCATAGGCTGATAAAACAGGGCAGAAACTGAAGGATACAGGAAACCTTAGGAAGAGGTGGTGTTCCTTATGAGAGAAGACCTGGGAGAATTAGATTGAGAGAGATTGATCTTGCTTCACCTTGCTAGAGCAGCTGAGGCTAGATGGTAGGTGGATTACCATTATTCCCAGATAGAGGATGACGGTAGTCAAGATGGGGGGTCGGCAGATACTGTTGTAGAATTTGGAGGGCTGAATAGTAATGGGAGTTTTGTAAAAATGATGGGCAGAGCGAGATATTATGGGAGATGGAAGGAAGAGAAGATCTGTTGCTTCAGAGTCTGGTGATAGACGTACGTGCATATCTGGTATGTAAAAATAGTAGAAAATTTCTCTAGTTCCAGGATATTCCAACTATTTTTCTGGCTAGAGTTGTACTGTCCCTGAAAAGCTCTCTTGAAAGCATAGCAGAGGTCTTCACAGTTACATCCCTCATCGTTTGGCCATCTTGTGTATCATTTTTATTTCTCCCTATATTAAAGTATCTCAGCCCTTTAGGATTCCGGGCAGTGAAATTTTCCAGTGTGCTTACCCTGTTCAAAAGACAATTCTGAAACAATTTGTTTCAGAAAAGTTTGTGAACATTAAATAAAAACATACTTAAAATGATCTGTTTGGGTTACTTGATTATTAGTAGAAGTCACTACTAATAAATGGTTTGAAAATACTTCATCCTATTAGTAAATTATTTTTAATATGCTGGTATATGTTTTGAAATATTTTCCATCTGTGCTTTATTATGAGTTATATTTGTTAACTCTATTTATGTCTACAATGATATCTAAAATGTTCTAATTTTAAAAAGAATAGATCTAACTGAAAGTGATCACTTCAGCAATATTGTATTTTTTTGTTTTAAAAGAGCCAGTGTTTTACTATGTCAAAAAAACCCAAAATGTTTCAAATAATTATATGGGAACAGTTAATTTTATAGTGAATTAAATGGATCACTTTGTAAAAGTAGGCAGTTAAAATTCACTTAAAAACCAACTATTTGAAGATATAAATTTGCAATGACAGTCATGTAATTTTGCAAGAAATTTTGGATCTAGATTGTGAAACAATTAAATTATGTATTTTATTCTTCTTAGAACAAATGTGAGAATCTCCAGCTAGACCCCACCACCCCACATGAAGTTGCCTAGGCTCTTGAGATTGTATTATTATAACATTTATCATATTATTTTTAGCGGGGAGGGGGAGGTGGAGCGAGACAAGGGAATAAAAGGAGGAAGTTTTAGTGGGAAGGGGGGAGAAAAAGTGTGAAAGGAGGGAGGAGGTTTTTTTCTGTGGGAAAAGCTGGAAGGTTAGGCTAGGAAGGGATCCCTGGGGTAAAGGAGGATCAAGAAGATAGGAAAAGAGGCTTAAAAGGAAATTGGAGAAAGAGGCCAGAGAAGGAAAAGAGGCCTGGAGAAAAAGGAAAAGAGAAGTCTGAGAAATAGGAAAAAAGATGTAAAGGGGCAATGGAGAAAGAGGCCTGGTGAAAGAGAGAGGGATTGAGGGCAGTAGGGAAGATAGGTGGCTTCTATAGGGCAAGATTGAGGGAGAGAAGGGAATAGGAGAGGAGATGCTCCTGTGGGACAAATAGAGGAATCCACGAAGGATCAGAAGTGGTGGAAGTAGAGCCCAGAAGGCAGTTCTAGAGAGAGGGGGGGGGAGAGAGAGAGAGAGAAGCTGCCCAGTCTCATCATGTGACCCGCCTGCTGGGAAAAGACTGACCATCATCCCACCACATGACCTACATGATGAGAAGAGATTGACACTCCACTACATGACCGAGGTCAGTAGAGGTGCCTTTGTTCCTGGTGGTGTAGCTGCCTTCAGTTGACCTCATCATTGTTAGGCATTATTTGTCCATGACAAAAATAATGACAAAAATATCTCACAGATTCAGATCATATCTCTGGTAAAGACGGTTCTAATATTTGGCCAAAAATGCAAAATTGCAAATCAAACCAATGATGTTTTAGAACAAGCCCATGGTTGCCATGGCACCCAGAAACTTCTGAGGTACTTCTGATCCAAGATATAAAGATAAGTACTCTCCTCTTTGATAATTCCCTCTTTGCTAATAGATCTCATGTGAAGAATGAAAATGTGTCTTCTACAGTAGACAATGGATAAGGCTGTGTTTACTACAGACAAAGCTGGCATTCCAAAGCATGAATCTTACTCCAAAGCACCTAACAATCCAGTTGCCTGGCTCTGACAACAGAGACCCTGAAGAAGAAAGTGGAACTAAAAAGATTTAAAAACAAAATTATGTTGGGCAGAAATATTTTTTGCTTAAATGCATTTTCACATCTGAGTAACATGTTGGGGACCAGGATCTATCAATGATATTTCTGCCTCTATGCATGCTTGCCTAAAATCAAACCTATCAAATTACATAGGAGATAGAAAAAGATTGGACAGCAACATTAATATCTCCAGAAGGAGAAAATTCTACAATGAAGAAAAATATATTTCTTACTGATTAAAGATTGTATTTTGATGCTTGGAAAAAAAAAGTCTTCCTTCGTGTTCTTAAACCAGCAGTGGTCAATAAAAGTAACAATTAAAATAATAAATAAATGAAAACAAACAAAAAACTCAAAGGGCAGGCTTGATGAACCACTGGGCCTTCTCTCTGTAAGTTTTGTCTGTGTCTATGTAACTGTATCTAGGATACCTTCTCAGCGTAAATTAGTGTAGAACACTTCTCATCATGGATTGCATACCTTACATTGAAGGCAAGACTATTAGTGCAAGCTAGCACCTGGATCACATGTCATTGCAAACTGATAAAAAATAACCAGAATATATGACATATCATGAAGCTTCTAAATGGCTCAAGGCTAATCAGATTGCTGAATGTGCTAGTGTTTCACTTGAAGACTATAAAGGGAAATTTATTTATTTTTACTTAACTTACATTCTGAAAAATTAATTGAGAAATTTGTTCTATGGTACCATGTCTACTGTATATAATACTTTATTATTTTATTTAACAACAGTTTTAACATTGGGCTTCTTTAACAATATTTAAATATTTTATGGGAGAAGGCTTTTGTCAATCCTATTGCAGTCTTGCAGTTCAAATTTTTTTAAATAAAATGGAAAGATCCTAATCAATGTTCAAGTTTAGCTTTCTATTTAATACTACATGTCACATACAGAATAGCAATTATAGGAGGCTTTAAAGAATATCATTCAATGCAAAGAATTTCAAAAGTGCTTTAGAACAGATAATAAACAGAAAATGTTTTCTGGATAGAAAAAATATGTTTAGATGATTGATAGCATTTTCAGAATTTGAAATGGATATGGATATGGATCATGCTTTCAACATTCATTTTCATTGACATGTCATGTCATAATATATTTTTAAACTTTCCTTAAATATAAAGTATTTATATTTGATAGTAGCATTGTGTTTAAATGTACTTTTGATTTTCTTCCTAAACTAGCTTAATCAGTGATATTTGTTAAAGTCTGAAAAGTCAGAGTATTTTCATTACAGTGCTCATTGCTATTTGAAACAGTATTGATTAAATATTACTGCTGTTTACAGACAAAAACATTAAATAGTTATAGATTATTTTCAGCTGCTCAATTTTGATTTATTTCTCTGATGGCTTCAAAGTAATGCCAAATAAATACAAGTAGTGTGTCATCCAGTAAGTATATCATTACTAAAGCAACATTTCTAGAATATATTAGTAGTGTGTATATTTTAAAATGTGGTATAAATCTTCTAATATTAAATTAGATTTGAAAGAAGCACATTGTTAACATAATTTTCTGATTAATATTCTTGGCAAAAATATTTTCAGTTGTAATAAAAATGACATCAAGAAATATTTACACACACACACATATTGGATTTTCACTTATTAGAAGTTCTATTCTCCCAGAGTTTACTTTGTCTAACATTTCCACGTTATGAATGATTTCATAAAATACATGAACATAATATTGTTGAGAGCTTGAGTAAATTTCAGATGCCCTTTTGCCTTTTATTTTAGATTTAGTCAACACCCTTTATAAAAATGTGGGCTTACTTGATGGAATTCATTATAGTTCTTCCCATTTACGAAGTGTAAACTCTGGTGATTATGTTTGCCACTGTGCTTTCTGCATTAGGGAGCCTGAATGAGTTATCAATCCACAAATATAAATGGCAAGATTATATATAAATGTTCCATTCTTCTTCCATTTTTTTCCTGTAAATTCTTCTAAAAACAAAAGAAAAAAATGCTGCAGAATATCAAAGCCGAGGGCTGGGATTTCAAGAGTCAAAATTTATAAAGAATAAAACAAAAGCTTTCAAGAAGATAAATGAAATAAAAACAGTGCTGATAAAATAAAGTAATAGTCTAAGAATGGCTATCTCAGTATTGGAGCATGAAATATTATTGCCCCTTATATCTGTGTCATCCCAGACAGGTTTTCATGCATGAAGAGCTGATAGAATGATTCTCCTATTGGAACCTAGTTTTCATTTGTTCTTTATAGTTTAATGGTTTAGAAAAAATGTGTATCAAGTACATACTGCATCCTAAAACTCTGGCTGGATAAAAATGTCAAATATTTTTGCAATAAAGTAAACAAATCAATTAAAAAGCCAGTAAAGTAAGGATTAAATTAATAATTAAAATTAAAAAATGAGAATTTAAACATCCTTGTATCACACAGCCTTATATCACACCAAACCTTGGTGCTGCAATGCTACATATTCTACAGTAAAATCAATTAGCAGATATCAGTACATCAACAATTCTGCATCAGACTGTAGGTAAATGTTGAGTGGAACATTGCAGGGTTCCATTCTATGCCCTGAACTTTTATACCTATTTAGAAATAATTGAATGAAGATTTAGAAAATAGTATTTGCAGATTAATACAACAAGGTGGGGGGGAGGACCAAATATTTTAGATGACACTGTTCAGGATACTGTTGATGGTTGTATAAAAGTGCCCTATATTAAGTCTGTATCCACCATATTAAGTTTGTAGTAGTTAAAGTTAATATTAAATATTCTTTTGTCCTCTCTTGTTCATTTACATATATTAATCAGACCCTGATATTTCTGTCATCAATTAATGCCTATGCACCAATTGTACATGTGTAGAGATTCTTGTCGGAGAAATGGAAAATAGTGATTATATAGTGAAATAGTGAAAATACTGCAGAGCAGGATTCAATCACACACACACACACACACACACACACACACACATTAAAGTCTTTCTCTGAGAAATGGATTATTGCAGATGTGAGCATAGAGAAACCACCTTCTGTGATTTAAACTTTTACAAACACGTGGTTCAGATTTGGATAAATATTGCATGTCACTTGGCTTTAAACACTGATACATTTTATATTCTTACTCTTTAACAAAAAGCATAGATATGGCATATTTCCAATTCAAGGGCAGGAATCCACTGGGTATTTGAACAGAAAGCAAGTGCTTTCCCTTAAATATACAATATATCAATGAACTCTAACATGTTAAATTTCAGACTACATGCACAGCATGATTTCTAGGCAATCACTTGTATTCTCATGCTGACTGAAAACTCTAGCAATATAAAAATGAAGCAAGAAATGTACTAAGGAAATTATTTCAGACTGTAAACTGCAAAAAACTATTACGTCTATGAACTCTGGAGAATATGCACTGTCTCCTTGGTTTGTTATCTTTTACATTCTAGCGTGTGATACTGTATACACATCCCACTATCTTACATTTCATTTATGTGTAAAAAAATGTTTACCAAGGCTTACAGGTAGTCCTCATTAAAGGACTCTAATTTGGACCAGAATTTCAATGATTAAGTGAAGTCATCATTAAGCAAAATATCATGTGACTGCACCACTTAGTGATAGCAACCCCAGCTGCAGACATTAGCTGAGGCCCTGACACTTGTCCTGCCCTGCACGAACTGCTTTAGCTTCAAATATTCCAATCTGGCTGTCCCTCCCCAATGTCTGTACATTGGCTGCTCTGCATTCTGTTCCTGCCCCCAGCTGACATCTGACCAGAAAATAAAATACCATAATATATATTAAATTTGTTTCAAACTGACAGTAATATTTAACAATATTCATACTGTGCTGAGGAACTTATCTTGACCTTTTTAGTAGCATTGAATGTACTGCTGTTTTATTTTCCCATTCTTCAGATATGAGATATAAATGCCTAGATCTCTAGATATCCTTCTGAAATACATTCAGTACTTTGTATGATCATATTCTTCTCAGATTATTTATTTCTCTTTTAAGATGAACAATACCAATGTTTCAGATTCTACTTGTCTGAGAGTTTCTAATGCCCTTGATCTTTCACACTTGACGTTGTTTGAAATCTCTTCAGTTCTGCAATATCCTTTGGAAGATGATATTACTCATACAGAAAAAGTATCTTACATACCATTGATTGATTTGCTGAATGACATTTTATTACACTTCTGTTCAATTCTTGTTGCAATTTAACAATCTGCTTGCCATTTTTCTGCACTTTCACTGTTATTTACAGTAACGTTGCACACTTCAATTTTAACCTCTGCTAATTATCATTATGAAATAATGTCATTAGTAATTTACCCAGAAAGCTGTAACTCTTATGAAGATAGACCTTATTAGTCTCTAAAGACTCTAAGCAAGTTACACAAAGGAATAACTGCAGAGCAAACTTGATCCTGTGTCATTTTGCTAATCTAAATTCCAAAATATTTACTTGAGCTATTTGAATGTCATTGGATCCAGTAGCTTTGCTGGGTTTTTTATGCTTAATGAAATTTCCAGGTCCTACCACTGTAAAAGATATAACATTTTACAAAAATTATTTTTCTTTGCCTTGCCTTGCCTTGCCATGCGTTGTCATGCCATTTGGTCAAAAATTTATCATTTAGGAACAGTACTTTCTGGATGGCTTTTCTGGAGTACTTTCTGGATGGCTATTACTTCCTCAGCAAGTTACTGTTCAACTTGGATGAGGTTTTGCTGTTTTTATTATGTATTACTTTCAATACATTATTGCCACTATTCTTTAAGTGACAAACTCATGTCCCTTACTACTCATCCATAGAGGAATCATTGTTGCACATTTGGATACAGTTATGATTTATAATGAGATATAAAACCAGAGACATCTTTTGTCTTCCAGCTTCAAAACTACATTCACCCTATCAGCACAGTGTAGGGTTTTGACAGTTGCTGAACAGGTATCTGTCTCCATGGCAGCAAAATGAGCCATGAAACCAGCCAGCTGACTTTTTAAAAATAAATAGATGTTGGAAAAGTACTGTATTTGACATAATTATTGGGTTAACTTGAATAGCAACAGGGCAATGCTGGGATGTTTGATTTTGTTTAACTATTGTCAAGCTAATATAAGTATTAAGGGTGATTTAGAATTCCCCACAACTCCCATAACCATTGGTACACACTTACACTTTGAAGGAGTTGATGGGTAAGCAGAAGTTGCAGAAATTGCAGAGAGCTACAGACAGGACAACACAAACACTTCCCAAATCTTGCATTATGTGGAGGTGTGCTAAGTCTAGTGCCATCTTAGCCATGCAAGCCAGCTGGTTGACTGTAGGTCAGTCACTCTGTTCCATCCCAGCCTAATTTGCAGAGTTGTATTGTGATAAAATTAGCAAGACGAAAGAGTAATAAATATGTTCACTACAGGGATGGGATTCAAATTTTTTAACAAATGGTTCTGTGGGTGTGGCTTAGTTGGTGGGCATAGCTTGGTGGTCATGTGACTGGGTGGATGTGGCTTTGTGGTCACGTTATTGGCCAACTCAGTATCACTTACATCTCTTTGCCTGGCCTCTCATGACTATAGGGATGCTGCAACAGTTGTAATTGTGAAAAATGGTAATAATTCACTTTTTTCAGTGCCATTGTAACTTTGAATGGTCATTCCACAAAGTAAAGTACCAGCAAAGGAGGGGGGAAAAACTTCAGAGAAGTTCCTGAGACAGGAAGTCTAGTCCTACTAAGAATGCAATAAAGGTTAACGGAAAGGCAGTTTCTATAAGCAACACCAGAATGTTTCCTTTCTGCCTTCCTTACAGGATTAGGCCAGTAATTTCTTCTAACAACCGGTTCTCCAAACTGCTTAGAATGTTAACAACTAGTTCTAGCGAATAGGTGCGAACTGGTAGAAACCCACCCCTGGTTCACTACCTCAAATTATTTATAAAAATAATAATGGTGAATATTAATCAATTAATCAGTGATAGATATCAAGATCTTAAATATAGGCATCTGACAGAGAAGGCATCAGCTACAATATAGTCAGAGCCTACATTTGGTAAGACCACGAGGTGGGCTTTCCCTGCCATGGCATCCATTTGTGGAATATTTTCCTGAAAATGAGATCAACTCTTCCATGCTGACATTCCATAAGTTCCTCAAGACCTGGTTATTTTATTGGACCTGGGGCTCTCAGGAAACTGGTTAAATGCTTTATTGGTGAGGTAGCTATTCTTATCCTCTCTTTGTTCAAGGTTTGTATAGTTGTTCTTATAATATTTATTTTTGTAATTTTATTTATTTATCTCTTTATTTATTTTTCACATTTCTGTATCACCCATCTCCCTCAAAGATGCAGATAAAAATAATGTTATTCACCCAAATGTTTATATTATATGTGTTGTTTTATTCAATTGCTATATTCCTCCCAGTTGCTTTTTATGAGATGGACTGCTATACAAATTTGATTAATAAATAAATAACTACAATGCATAAAATGTAGGCAAAGCTGGAGAATGGAAAGGAGATTCACTCACTCTGATTTGAATTCAACTACTCTGATTTCCATCCTGCAATCATTACAAATGATCACACAGAAAATAAGGAATGGTGGCATTTATGTAAATCAGGTACTACTATGTATCAATACAGAATCTAATTTTGTTTCTGCATTAAGTAAATGTGTGTATTTGTGTGTGTGTATGTGTGTGTGTAGTGGTGATGGGACGGATAAAGATTCTGTCTCAATAAAACTGGGGAAAAGATGTAAGCTAAAAGCTGTCTGCTAGCCCAAGAATGTGAAATGTTTTGACAGGGAAAAATGTGTTGGCAACAATGCTTGACTCATATTTCAAAACTAAAATTGAAACCATACTTCTTTACAGTGCAGATGCTGACAGCTGGAAGGATGTTCTGAAATACAGAGTGTATCAGAATATGCCATTCAATTTCACTTCTTTGCAATCTATTTCACACATAAAACCAATACATCTAGGAGGGAGGGAGGGAGAGTGAGAGAGAGATAACAAACATACCGATCTTACACCTGTGTTCTAACAATACACAAATTAATATTCCCAGAAAAAGATACCTGTAGATAATTCAAGAAGTATTCGGACAGTGAACACTTTATTCATGCCTCTAATTAATTAGAATAGTTAATTCAACTATAGTCAGGAATCGAGATTCAGTCAAAGAAAACAGATTCAATTTGAACACTAATGTCAGAAGAAAGTAGAGTCCTGTTCGGATATTTTTGTGTCTTCCTACTGTAGATTTCAATGACACAGAAACCTCTCCTCTCTTAGCTGTACTAATGACAGAACTGAACAGATAATGTGCTTGCTTACCATGGAGTCAAGATTCCATTTCACGTGGAATCTGTCACATGCATTGAAACCTTTGCTCTTCAAATAAGTATACTGTCTTAGAGACATCCCAAGCATACGGAAGGACTGCCATCATAATCATCTGTGAAATGTATACTGTAGATGAAGACTCTGCCTAAATAGAACTAAAATCTTACATGAAATATGAAACATGTAATTCAGATAAAATTAGGGTGTTTTATTATACACTACATTTTGATTCTACTTTAACCCTGCAGTTACACACATCTCAACAGTCTACACCCCAAAATACAATTCACCATGAAACAGAGGCTAACAATCAATTTCCCTTCCTAGATGTCTTAGTATACAAAAAATCCAATGGCTCCCTAGGACACACCATCTACCA
>BHFT01028517.1:0-67524 GCA_004320025.1 Laticauda laticaudata
GTTACCTCTACGGGGTAACTATAGCCCCCAAATCCAGCTGGATCGGGGGCACTCCAGCAGCGAGCGCAGCAGGAACCACACACAATTGTGGATTCCTGCTGCCGCCGAAGCCTTGTAAACCGGAAGTTGGGGTGTCTCTGTTTCCTGCAATGATCCCCAGAAGTGGCTTGTGGTCTGTGACTAGAGTGAATTTCCATCCATAGATGTACTCATGGAATCGCTTGATTCCGGTGACAACGGCCAGCACTTCTTTGTCGAGTTGACTGTAATTTCTTTTGGTTTGGACAATGTCTTTGAGTAGAAGGCTATGGGGGTTTCTTTCCCATTGGGTAGTACATGGCTGAAGATGGTGCCAACCATGAAGGGTGATGCATCACAGGTTAGGGTTACTGATAGTGTCTCGCTGTACTGGATTAGTACGCGGTCTGATGTGATTATGTTTTTGATTTTCCAGATTACTTTAATGAAAATTTAATTAAGCCAGCAGAAGAGAATGAAAGTAAATATAGTTTCATAATAGACTTCAGAGCTGTTAATCTACCTTTGTATTTCCAGAAAGTAGTACAATAGTGCTAATTTCCACATTTTTCCTTCAGTTCATACTAGCTAATAATATTTATCTCTCCATGTTTTAAATGAAATAAAAGAATTATGAGTTCTGGTATTAGACTCTAAACTGAGCATGTTTCATGGCACAATACTTTCAGAAGCCTATTGACATTAGAAGCATGGAGGAAGACAATGCTCCCCAATTGATTGTAATTAATATAATTAGTGCTTCTCAATTTTTCCTAGCCTTGTCTCTTTGCCTTAGAGACCTCCATTCACTTAAACATTTATGTGCATTCTTAATTTCTTTTAGTAAGCCAGCAGCAATGAATATATACAGCTTTTTTCTCTTCATATTCTTCTACAGAAAAATAGCACCATGTTAGTGGACTAAACAGGAATGAGGAAATTTCAAATCCAATGCTCATTAGAGGTAACAAACAAAACAATAGGATCTGTAACTAATTCACACAATAGAGGAAGATTCTATTCTGCTTGGCTTAAATTGAATGGTGAGTTGTCTAAGAAGATATATGCTACTTTACCCCATCTCTATTTTGCAAACCCAAATTCAAAAAAGTAAAAGTATAAAGAAGGTTGTTGCTACTACAGAACTGAAAAACTAGCAGGTCACATTCTGAAACATATCATTTATGTTTATCATAAATCTATACCAAGAAGAATCAATGCATAGGAGAAATGAGCAATTTTTGGACTGTTCATGGCATTCAGAAGGCCTTGGGATAGCCACTGTAGAAAATTAGCACCCACCCTGTTCCTAGAAGAATGAAATATTCTAGGAAATATTCAAAAGGCAAAATATTATATCTTCCTGGATGAGAAAAGGAGAAACATGCTCTTGGAAAGAAGTCCCCACCTTTGTTGATAGCCCCACAAAGACTGGCCCATCCTATCTACAAGATAAAAAGCTGGGCTAGCTTATCTACAAAATGAAAGATCTTCACCCTCAGAACATGATAGGATAGGAGCCCAAGACCCTTTCAGGACACAACCCTCCATTACATCATCACCCACCACGATTCAACCAAACCTGGGACTCAAGACAACCTAAAAAGTTACCTCTGCATGGCCCAATGGGAGTCTGACAACCAATCAGAATATATTTCTTTCACAGGAACAGGAAACAAGTTCAAAGCCCAAGAGAGGGGCTTTGAAATCTTTCTCTCTCACCCATGTGGTCAATTGTCCAGGACCTCAAACCATATGGTCCTGTCCACCATTAAACTATCTTTCCAAATAGCCTACGTGTTTTCAGTGTCTTTCTCCCCACTTGGAGAACCCAGATGGACATTTCTTCCAATTCCATCAAAGCCTCCTGCCATCTTGCAAGATCAGCAAAAAATGGGTGAGGGGCATGAATAGGTTTGATTTATTCATTTATTTTCAATTTAAGATTTTTTTTAATGGTGTGCTCTGATGCCTCCTGCTTTTTTAAAAAATAGATCTAGCTTACTATTCGGGGTATGTTCCCTCCCTCCAGCCTTTTGCTGAAACAAAGCCAAGTATAGCTGTGGTGACACAAACATTGTCTAGCCCAGAGCTGTCAAACTCTGTCCCATGGGCTGGATGCATCACGCACTGCCCAGGCCCAATTTAACAAAGGGGTGGAAAGTCCCGATACATCATGTGATGCCACCACGATGACATGAGTTTGACACCCCTGATCTAGCCCATATAGAACTATGATGACTAATAATAACTGTTAGTTTTATTCTTCAGGATTTTTTCTAATCCTTTTAAAATGACACAGATTGGGGACCATTTCTAAAACATGTGATAATGAATTATGTTTGTTCTGTTGGATTGACTGACATTATTCAAATTGTCAGAATAGAATTTCTTATACTGTATATCAGGATTAATAACAGCAAGCTTGGAAGAACCTTGTAATTTGCAGAAGTACTTATATGCATTGTGATTTGTGATTTGTTTCAAGGAGAATAACCGCCCCAAAAATTAAAAAAAAAAAGAATCAATTGCTTAGTTCTCTATACGGAACACTTAGAATACTACATAATGCTTACACCTAATATGTGTGACTGGATATCACAATGGAAGAGGAATGGAATTTATAGATGTGGCTGGTTAGTTGGCTGGAACAGTGAACAAAGTGCACCATGTTGCTGAAATCATTTGTATATCCAAAGATGAAGGACACCATGGAAGTGAGGTTTGAAGACTATGACTTTTGTGATTTCAGTGCCACATTGCCACTGATTCCCCATGTGACCTTGGAATGTTTTTGTTAATCCCTCTGAATAACAACAAGATTGACTCTTCTAAGGAAATTATTTCTCAAAGAATCTTATCTAGTATCATTTGTTAATGTTTGAAAAGTCCTTTGGCAAAGTAACTGCCATTACTTTAACATGTGATTGAATTTAAAACAATAATTTTAAGAAAGAAAAGCAGGAAAAGTAATTCTGTTGATTGAAGAAATATTCTGGTCAAACTTTTTTTAAAAAAAGTTTTCTTGCAGCCACCATCAAGCATTTTGAAAACTTTTTAGTTTTGTGTCATTTCAAATGAAAAAGAGCCAAATTCTATCTGCAATTACATGTAAATCTATAGTCAAGAAAATGTTTTCTATACAAATGTTCATGTTATATATTTTGAATGGCCTGATCAAATGCTTAGGTATTTTAGCTCCCCAAGCCACCACTTTTTAATTCTATAAAATTGCTAATTTCTCATTGTTCCTTTTTTTTTCCAACTTCAAGGTACTAGAGACATCTAATGGAAAAATTATGCATTGCTAGTCATAAGATTCCAGAACAAGCCAGTGATCAGCCTGGAGCGTTCGTTCAAAATTTTGACCGCATGGAACTTTTTGCAAAAGACATTAGATGTTCTGCTTGCACTTTTTGCCTCTCAAAAAGTGAACATAAACCAGCATAATGTATAATACGTGTTAAATTTAAATCATCTATTTTCTGGCTTTTATTAGCAGTGTTGCCTAAAGTGATATAGTATGATATGATATGGTTGCTGAAAGATTAACTTAGGAATTACTCATTCAAATAGTGATTGTGTCACAAAGATATTGTTGAGCTGTATCAGGAAAGAGTCAAGCTCAATTCCTGAGTCCTTGTTTTCTGAACAAGAACATGAAGCTGCTTTGCTACTTGATCCCTCTATTTATTTTTCTTTGTGGTTTTACCGTACCACCCTACACCTTGAGATTTTTGGATGGATTGTCATTTAAGTTCTACCCAGATTTGATTTTGCTTAGTTTTGTTAAGACCAGCCACTTGTAACCTTACACAAGCCATCAATAGCTACTTCTTCAGCCACATTTCCCATATTACTATATAGAGCTGACAATATGATCCTTTTTTGATATTAATTTATGAAGATCAAAATGAATACATATATATGGCAATTATTTGATGGCCCAGAAAGAACAACTCAGAATTTTCCTCAGATAGATCTGAGAACCAATTATGTTAGTAGCCTACTCTTGGCTGCAAATAGTACTACTAGTAGTAATGTAGTAGTAATGACCATGATGAGGCAGGGGTGATAATTGTTAGATATTTACATACTCACCTCTGACTGGTTGATTTGCAGAAGTGGGAAAGTGAACAGCTGTCACTGGTGGATGCCGCAGACAGCTCTGTTGTAAAAGAGGCTGCCGTGGCTGCAAGCACCAGTTCTGTAGGAGCAAATAAAGGAAACGTTGAAGAGCTGGAATCCTCTGAGTCTTATTATCGATGATTTAACACTGGCGACAAAGGTGGAATACTGAGACGAAGGATCAGCAAGCACGTGGCAGCCAAAAACCGAAGCAGAACATCCGAACAATGGCCGGAACCAATGTGCCACCCGCACCGTTCGATCCCATGATAGAGGATTGGGAATCATACATTGACCAATTCCACATATTCCTCAAAGGGAACAACCTCATGAACATTTTGGAACAAAGAAAGCAAGCAGTCTTTCTCACACACTGTGGGCCGGCTATATTCAAAATGGCCAAAGCACTGTCGGCACCCAGCGATTTGAAGACGATGGCCTGGCTGGACCTGAAATGGATCCTGAGGGCTCATTACACCCTGACAGTATCCTGTCTCATCAAAAGGCACAAATCCTACTGAAGGGACCAGAAGGAAGGCGAGAGCATCAGCAACTTCATTGCAAACCTGAGAGACATCGCCAGGGCATGTGAGTTCCTAAACGTGGATGAGGCGATGAGGCATCGTGTAGTCCTGGGGCTGTGAGACCTAACCCTGCAGAACCACCTCCTGACTAAGCCCAAAATAACCCTAAAGGAAGCTATCGAGGAGGCCACTGCAGTGGAAGCATCACAGAAATTGGCAGCTTCTAATGCTTCTAATGTCAATAAGAAAGTCATGTGCCATGAAACATGCACAGTTTAGAGTCTAATACCTCATAATTCTTTTATTTCATTTAAAACAGTTGGGAAAAATGAAAAGATGATGTTAGTATGGAATTACAATCTAATCATATCTATAAAGTTCAGTATTTATTGTTTTCACCATGGCAGCCATACCATTATAGGGAAAAAAATAAAGGGGATTCCTATGAACAACTGTTAAAGAAAAATTGTATGCTTCCTGCCCTTGGTACCTTAATCTTTCAGGAAGACGGCAATCTGAGCTGACATATCAAATGTACAAATATTTAAGGATTCAATGACAACTTTTGAATAGATAGTCCTACAGTTGTAATATAAATTCAATTTTTTGGTTGAGGTAAAACAGTCCCCCCATCTCAGATAAGCAGAGTTACAGCTTTTTTAAAGGTATGGCCTGATGAGAATTACACAAACTGAAATCCACCACCAAGGCAGCAGATGGGGAACATTTTTGCTTTACTGTAGCAGCATATTGGGACTCTGGGAAAAAATATTTTGAAGGAGTTGTACAGTAGGTTACAAGCCCGTTGCTGTGTTCCGTCTTATAGGGATTGCCTGTCAATGATCAGATAGAGTATATTCAGTTGGTGTTCTTTGGATGGGATATAATGACAAGAAAAGTCTTTCCTTGTAGTAGAGAAATAACAAATTCCAACTAGTGAGAGCAGCAAGGGAAGTAATTTTGTAATTTTGCAGTTGGAACTGAAGAGGGGAGAGATAAATATTATTAGCTAGTATGAACTGAAGGAAAAATGGGGAAATTAGCATTATTGTACTACTTTCTGGAAATACAAAGTTAGATTAACAGCTCTGAAGTCTACAATGAAACTATATTTACCTTCATTCTCTTCTGCTGGCTTAATTAAATTTTCATTAAATTATTCTTGACCTTTCTTTCCTTCCTTCTCAAAAAGCCTCTGTTTGGAGAATAAATGCTACAAGGACATTCAAGTTTCCAGATTTATCCCATCTACAAAACCCCAAAAGGTATTGGAATTACCCCCCAGATAGTCTCACTTAATCAGGGAAGTGGACTAGTTCAGTTATAAGTGATGATTTTGAAGATTTTTTACTATGCTTTTCTCAAATTGTTTACAAGCCAAAACTTACAAAAGAAAACAATAGTAATTTTATTTACCACTTTGCAACGAGGGTATATAATGTGCACATAGGTGCAGTGTACACACTTTAAGCCATCAATATACTTTCTTTATATTCCCTATCACCAGTTGCAGGTTTACCTCCCACCTTTTCCTTATTGGCTGAGTAGTCAGGCTGTCACTATCTATTTGAGGAGCCTAAAATGAATACATTTTCCCCTGCCCCTTATTTACAATTTATCTCTAATAACTATTAGTTTCTAGGGTTTTTTTCTAGTTGCCAACAAATTCTAGCTAAAACCAGTTCAGAACATAACAGGGGCTCTTGTGCACTTTAATCTCAAGCAACATTTATGAGATTAGATAATACACAGTGTTTTCTTTTCAAGGTTAGTACATCCTTCTACAATTACTGTAAAAACAATACTCCTTTCTCCTTTCCCACAAACTCCCTCCTTTTTATTTTGATACTTTCTATTGATTTTTATATTCATGTTTCTCAAATTGTTGCAGCATTATTTTAATCTTTTTAATTTCATTTTCCATTTTCCATACATTCCTTACAACAAGTCATAATTATTGGTCCAAACTGCATACAACAATTACTATTCTAGCTTTCAATGTTAAAATTCCCAATCCTACCAGTTGTCTTATCCATCCATCCAAGTCAGGAATCTAATCACTGAGTCCTGTCAAGGCAGGAGTGGAATTCAACTATAGTTACTACCGGTTCAGTGATTACATTTTGTGCTGTGCGTGTGTGTAACATAACCTTCTGCTGTGCTTGCTTGGACAGCTGAAAAGCACTGCGCGCAGCTGTGCAGTGTTCAAAAAGCCTCTTTTTCCCTGCTTTTTCAACCTCAGCTGTGCCGCGCAAAGCAGCTGAGGTTGAAAAAGCAGGAAATAAAGGACAGGTAAGAGCCCAGGCGGGCAGGCGGGCCAAACAGCAGCAAACACAGAACCACTTTGGTGTCTGCTGCTCTTCAGAGCTACCAGTTCCATAGAATTGGGCAGAACCGGAAGCAACCCACCCATTTCAAGGGATTCCAGCCATCCTTCCTTATTGCTCTAAGCTTCTCTTGTAATTTATTTATTTGTTCATGATGTTTTTCAATTATTTCAGAGTAATCAGGTATTTCTTTGCTGGTATCATGTATCCAAGTACAACATCTATAATCAATCTGTTCCGCAAATAACTCATTCACAGCTGCTGCTAAACTTTCAATTTCTAGCTCTTGTCTTAACAACGTAATCATCACTATTTTTAATTCTTCACTTAGCAATAATATATATGCATCCAAAAAATGTAGTAGAAGTATTAGTAAATGTTATAGATGTTCCAAAGAGAATGGTTAAAAGTGCTAGGAAAAGTATCCGCATGATGTATATAAAAAAGAAGATCCAGTCAAGGACTTATGAAATATGGAAAACTTTTAACATTGAAAACAGTGGTGTCACAATGTAAGAATAACTTAAAGACATGGGGTTATGTGCCATAATCTTGATGGATCATGTACAAGAGCCGAGATATTCTGGCCAATGATAACATTATTTACACTGCTACTTTCAAGGCCTCAAATAAATGCTGTATATTCCTTTAGCATTATAACTTTTATATTTGTCATGTAGTAACTGAAAGTTTTTGCCATCCATGCATTTAAATAACTTGCATTGTCTTTTACACTACAGTATAGATCTAGACTGTAAATGAGTGCAAGAAACCGTGGTACCGTGACAAGAATTAGAGCAGTAATATATAAACATTTGCATGATATGATTAATCTGGAACCATTAAAGACTCCAGAAACTAAAAAGTCCAAATATATAACACATGTTGCAATTCCTATGTTGTTTGTTTGATGTCTGCAAAGAAAAAGAAATTACAGTCAATGAATAGAGTAAGTGTTTCTACTAAAGCAGTTATGTCATATGCAAATTCAAAAACAGTGCTATGGATAGAATAGAATAAAATAATAAAAAGGGATCTTGCTTAAGCAGGAAACCGTACACCACTTCAGACAAATGGTTATCCAACATCTTTTAAAAAACTTCCAGTGTTGGAGGATTTACAACTTCTGGAGGCAGGTTGTTCCACTGATTAATTGTTCTAACTGTCAGGAAGTTTCTCAGTTCTGTTGAAAGGACAAAGGAGCCTTGTCCTTTAAGAAAAGGGCAGAGCTCTTTCCTTTGTGAATTCAAATTTCCTCGCTGGGAGTTTCACTGCAAAATGATTGGTCAGCTGCATTGGAAGCCAGAATCAGTTTATTAATAGTGTGGAAAGGGAACATCACGCAGACAATAGTGTCACTCAAACAGGAAAAGCCCAAAGGGGAACATCAGGCCAGCCATAAAACAAACTTACATGGGAAAAGGAATCAAATAAAAGGTATTAAAGAATCCCTATAGACAAAAGCCTAAGTAATTAAGAAAACTAGACAAATAAGAAAAGGAAACCCTTACAAAGACAGGACATATCAAATAAGCAAAACAAACAGACAAAAGACACAAAAAAATATAAGTTACAAAAGAGACAGACAGGAGATTGCCACAAGACAAATATGAAAAAAAAAACATTATAAAGCTAAAAGAGATTAGGAAAAAGAACCAATAATACAATCTAACCTCCCTGTGGAGTTTGCCCTCCAGCAGAAATAAAGACAAAACTTAAACAGGATTTGAAACATTAAGCACAAATACAACCATTCACACGAAATCAACTCACAAAGGGAGAAAAGGGTATAAAAAACCAGGGACTTACCATAAGAAGCTAGCTAGCCCAGGAACACGGACTTCTTGCTGTCCCCTGCCTTCCTGAAAAAAAAAGGTCCAGCTTTCAAGCAGTTGTCCATATCCTTGCGCCAGAGCCCTCCCAGCGGGAAAATCAAATCCTTGAAGGAAAGGCATTTTGAAACCTTTCAACAATAGGAAGGCAGCAAGAACAGCGTTCCTGAGACTAATTTGTAAGTGAAAAACACCTTTTTTATACCCTCCAGGTCCTTTTGATTTGTATGTGAAGTCTTTGATTTGTACATGTGATGAATTTTTATGGCATTTAAATCCTGTCTCTAGAGATTGGGATCTTTTCCTGGGATCTTGGTATGAGTAATTGTTTTATAGTCCAATCTCTGTTTTTCCCTGAAGTTGTCTGTTTGCTATAATTAATCGTTTTGCATTTTGTTACAATATTCTGAGTTTTCTGTTATGCCTTTTGGTTTGCTCTCATGGTTTTAAATCATAAAAATGCTTTTTATGACTGTGTTTTGATGAGTATCTCCTTTTCTCATGTGTCTTAATCTTTTTCCTTTTGGAGTTTACTTTTGCTATTTTTCACAAGTTTTATAGCTTGCCACCTGTTTGATTTCTCTGGGAAAGGATCTTAGCTAATTTGTAGGCTTTTTCTCTATGTCCCATGCATGTAATTTTATCTTTCCTTTGTTGTGAAAAGTATGCTGGCTCCAGCTATTTTAATGGCCCTACTTGACAAGGGCCATTGAAAATCTTTCCTTTCTTTTAGGGGAATTTTTCTTCCCCTTTTAATATTTTAAAATTTATTTTTCTTTTCCTAGGAGAGGAGTGAATCATAACTTCCAACAATCCCTAATTTTTTTAAATTCTTCTGTGTAGTTTTCCTCATCCTTATCATTTAGCGTAGTATCTGGATATATCTGGTATTCATGGTCTATTTGGACCATCATGAAAGCTGCCTGTTTTTCTGGGGTGCTTGATTTAGAGGGGGCAGGACTACAGGCTTTTAGGCCACCGAGGCAAGGGGGAATGCATTGACAGAGGCAGCACAGAAGGACTCCCACAACACAGACAGTGACAATGGTAGTGTGGAAAGGGAACTTCACAAGGACAGTGGTGTCACCCAAGCAGGAAAAGGGAACATCAGGCCAGCCATAAAACAAACTTGCATAGGAAAAGAAATCAAATAAAAGGTATTAAAAGAAGCCCCCTAGACAAAAGCCAAGTAATTAAGAAAGCTAGGGAAACAAGGAAAAGAAAACCCTTATAATCACAGGAAATGCCAAATCAGCAAAACAAACAGACAAAAGATACAAAATAAATTACAAAGGAAACAAACAGAATATTGCCACAAAAAAACAAATAGAAAAACCATTATAAAGCTAAAAGAGATTAGAAAAAAACAATAATACAATCAATAATAAACTGCAGAGTTTATTTTCCGCACCTCGCTAAGTTTGCCTTCCGGTGAAAAATAAACTCTGACAGGATTTTAATATCTAAACATTAAACATTAAACACTGAACGAACATTCATACACAAAAGGAGGAAAAAGGTATAAAAACCAGGGACTTACCATTCGAAGTTAGCTAGCTAGCCCCAGGAACACAGCCGCGCTGTCTCTCGCCTTCCTGAAAATAAAAAGATCCAGCTTTCAAGCAGTTGTCCGTATCCTTACACCGGAACTCTCCCAGCGGGAAAATTCAAATCCTCGAAGAAAGGCACTTTGACAGCCTTTCAACAGTAGAAATGAGGATTTTTAGCCAATGGAAGTCTGCAACCCTAAGAAAAGCCAAGAAAAATCCAGGGATAATGAGTCATGGCCAATATTCTGGGCCAGCTCCTTCAAGTAGCTGCTAGTTCTCCAGGGTGGCCTCCCTGACCTGTCTCAGTTCTCTGTTGAGGGCATCCAAGACATGGGAAGTCGAATATAAACTTTTGGCTAGGGTACATGTCAGGCTATTCAGGTTAGCCCTGACACTCCCACTAGTGAGACTGCCAATGAAACATATTCAGCTTACTTACTTTTTGTAAGTAAGGAGACTTTTGAATCACAGTCTGATTCTAAAGTATGTAAAGCTCTTCTGTGTCATCTCTTTAAAGAGGGCATAAGCATTGTCAACCTTCCTAGGGTGCAGGGCCCACCGGTGGCATTTACAGGAAGATATGAAAAAGCTTTCAAGCCACACAGGAAGAACTATCCTGGGGGAAGCCTCAAGTAATTGTAGGAGAATGGGATGGTTTCTGTGTGATTGCATTTGAGACAGGTGGATGCAATCAGTGATCTTTTGAGGTTGGCATCCTGTGAGGTTAAAACATTGTTCAGAGGTAGTGGTTGCAACAATGTGTAATGTGTACATAGTGTGGTCCTTTGTTTCAGAAGAATAACCCCAGTCAGAGATAGTAGAGTAGGAATCAGGGAGGCGGAAATCCTTCAGCCTAGTGTAGTTAAAACTGTTATGTGATCTAGATGCTACTCCCATTAAGCATGTGGTCAGGATGTCCTTAACTGATTTTCCCCCTGCTAGGCAAAAGTTGGTGGTGTTGAGTGTTTCCTTAGCTCGATATTCCCATATGTTTCCTTTCTCTGGGAAAAGACTTGGTTCCAGGAATGCTGTTACACATGTTACAAATAATATATAGTACAAGTTACATAGCATGTTTACACTGAGTTCCCATTTCCCATGGCTGAACCCTTCCCTACTCCCCTGCTCCCCTTCCCACCCCACCCCCTTTTTTTAAAGAAGAAAGAAAGAAACAATAATAAAATGAAGGAAGTAAAACTATAACAGCAATAAAAGGCAATAATAACAATAAAGTCTAGAGTCCTATTCTTACCCCAAGAGTTAAAAAAAGAGAAAGAGAAGGGGGGGGGGGGGAGAGGAAAATAAATAAATCTTATGGTTCAATGTCCCAAAAGGACATTGTAAAATGTCCAATGTAAAAAAATAAATAAATTTATAGTCCAATGAATATAGTCCAATGTCAGTCAAAAGGGTGTATAGTCCAGTGTCAAAAAAAGAAGAAAAAAAATCTATAATTCAATGTACCATAGTCCAATGTCTTTATACAGGAATGCCAGGTTCTGTGGTATCAAAGAATGCTTCTGTTTCAGGATCTTTTCTAAGCTTGATGGGTGGGACTGCTTGTACTGGTACAGAGCTGTGGTCCATAACTGCTGGTTTGGCGTGTGTCCAATGGATCAAGAAAGCCACTTTGATGGCTATATGTGTGGTTAGCAAGACTTGGTAAGGTTCCTTCCACCTGGGTTGAAGTGGTGATGTTCTGGTGAAGGATTTTATCCACACCCAATCTCCTGGTTTAAAGGGATGCAGAGCCTCTTCTAAAGGCAGGGTCTGTGTTAGGGAACTCTGTGTCCACAGGGTCTGTAGACTTTTGTGAAGAACTGAAAGATAAGAAGAGAGACCCATATCCCCCTTATCTAAGCTGAGGGAATGGGAATCCAGGCCTTGTATTATCCCTGGGGGACGTCCAAAGAGAATTTCAAAAGGAGAGATTCCAAAATCTCGTCTTGGTCTTGTTTGAATAGAAAAAAGGGCGATTGGAAGCACTTGTGGCCAGGAGAGGTGGGTTTCTTGGCAAAGCAGAAGGGGAATATGGCATGTGGATGTTTTGGGTGATGCCAACGGCCTGAAATATATGAGTGAGGACTTGAGCTACAAAATGTTTTCCCTTATCCGTATCCAGTACCCCAAATCTGGGCCCAATATCCTTAAGGAGGTGTCTGGCTGTTTCAAGGGCTGTGGCATGGCAGCATGGGAAGGCCTCCACCCAGTGAGTCAACTGGTCCCTACATATTGATATTTGCCCTAGGTAACTGTATATAATTCATTTGTATCTTTTCAAAGGGCTTCTGTGTCTCCCTCCTTCATGGATTGCTTTTCTAGAGGTAATGTTATTTGCCTGACAAGTTTTACAGATGCTGACTACCCTTGTTGCCTCACTATAGGCTCCAGGCGCATACCATACTCTCCTCATAGGATCTACCATGGCTTATGTCCCACAGTGCCCTTTCATGTGTAACCTTTGGCAAATTAATCGAAGGAGGCGGCATGGGGCTATGGGTCTGCCATCTGGGACTCTCCAGAATCTATCCTTAAAAACTGCCCTTAATTTTAGTTCCCATTGCTCAGCTTCTCTTTTATCCAGAAATTCTGTGTAAGGTAGTTCAGGGTTTATCATTAGGGCAGGAGCCATGATGTTATGAGGCAGCAGTTCTTGTGCTATCTATTTGGCTGTTTCATCTGCATATTTGTTTCCTTTCATCACTGTGAAAGTCGTCATCCTTTTGATGGGCTCTACAGTGAATGACTGCCAAGGCCTTTGGTAATTATATGGCTTCCAATAGTTGGGCTACTAGTTTCGCATGTATAATTTGTTGGCCAGTTGATGTTAAAAAAAAACCTCGTTGTTTCCACAAGGCTCCTGTTGCATGGCATACCCCAAAAGCGAATTTAGAATCAGTATATATATTGGTAGACTGGCCTCTCGTAGCTTCACAGGCTTTTGTTAAAGCCACAAGTTCAGCTGCTTGAGCACTGTGGGAAGGAGGGAAGGGGGGGATGCCCAAACAATTTAGTGGAGAGAGACTACTGCAGTCCCAGCCACTCTCCTGCCTTCATGTATGTATGAAGAGCCATCTGTAAACAGCTCAAGGTCTGGGTTTTGCAGTGGTGTATCTGTCAAATTGGGTCTTGGTAATTCAGCATCATGGACTAGGTGGAGACAGTCATGAAGACTGTCTCCAGTCTGCTCCAATGGAAGTAATGTGGCTGGATTTAAGGTGGTCAAAAGTGATGTTTTTTAATGTAAATAATTCAGCCTCATATCGAGCCAGGCACTGCTGGGTGAAGGCTTGGGTCTCAGATTTTAAGAGGGTAGCAAAAACCTCATGGGGGACCTTTAAGGTTAGAGGATGTCCAAGCACCAAATCTTTAGATCTTTTTACTATTTTCTACAGTGGCTGCCACAGCTCTTAAAGGCCCGGTCCCACTGCACTTATGGATGCAAAGAGGATGTAAAGGGCCTGTCACATAGGCCAACGGATGCAAAAAGTATGTAAAAAGGACACAGCGGACGAGAAAATTTTCCATCCGTTGTTACCGCTCTCAAAAGTGCCCCAAATTTGCCAATAAACAGAGCGGACAACAACAGAAAAAGAGGAACGGGGGGAGGACGTAGCCAGGATGTAAGCGGACGCTCCAACAGAAGCCTAGCAGATGGAAGAGGATGGCACATCCGCAGGGCTTCCGTGGAGCACAGCAAAGGGGTGTGCAAGGGGAGCATGCAGAGCGGATGCCGAGCAGATGACGTGGATGCAGAGCGGACGCCTAGCGGATGCCTAGCAGATGCCTAGTGGATGCAAAGTGTTTCACTGCGCATGCGGATATAAAAGGATGCGTCCAAGCAGTCCACCATTCAGAGAAAGACCTTGCTGCCAGACACATCTCCAGCCAACAACAATGGGGAAGAAGAGGAGCCTGTGCCATCTTCTGCAGCCCTGGCAAGAGACAGGGCCACCATCCCACCCCCTGGCCCTGACTGCTTCTGCTGGGGCTTCTGCTGCTCGGGCTGACTTCTGCTTTGGTGCTGCTCTGTTGCTGCTCTGGTGCTGGCGGCTTCTGCTGGTGCTTACTCTGCTGGCGCTGCTCCTGGTGCTTGGTGCTTCTGCTGGTGTTTACTCTGCTGATGCAGCTCCTGGTCTGGGCTTCTGCTGTGCTTACTCTGCTGGTGCTACTCCTGGTGCTGGTGCTTCTGCTGTGCTTACTTCTGCTGCTCTGGAGTTCCTACCGACAAGAGACCCCCCTGAACGCCACTCCCCATCGGTGGAGCCGTGGAGGACCCCCTTGATGCAGTGGGGCAAGGAGAGGGCACTTCCACCAGAGACCAACCCACCCCCACCCCCAGCTCCACCTCCATAGAAAGCAGGCAGAGAGCCAGACCGGAGGGGCAGAGCCACACTCTCTGCTGGAGATCAGGGACACCTCAAAAGCAGCGTAGATCTCCTCTCTCAAGCGCGTGCACACGACATACCATCCTCCAAACCGCAAGCCCTTCCTCACCTACCGTCAACCAGACCCTCATGGGAACATGTCAGAATCACAGTACCAGGTGATCAAGGAGGAGGATCACCGCGTCTTCTGCACAACCTCCAGGCCCAGCTGAACCTGCTCCGACCCCGTACAGGTCTGCTCCTCCACCCCAGGTGATGTCACAGCCCTTCCAAGGCTTTCCACAGGCCCTCACCTACCAAGGCTATGGCTACCAGGAGTTCCAAGAGCACAGGAAGCCCTTTCCAGTCCAGGCACAGGTTATCAAACACCACTGATACCACCTATGCTACCGATTGCCACCGATGCCACCGACGCCACAGATGCCACGACGCCATAGATGCCACCCACACCACAGATTGCCACCCACGCCACAGATGCCACCCATGCCTCACCTTGCTCAGCTGTACAGACCAGACAGCCCCCACTACACTCCTCCTTCCTCCACCCCACAAGCCAAGCCCGGCCTCAGAACATCTGTCATCGGTTTGGGGACTGACACCCCATGTCATGGAGGAAGGGGCTCTCAACACACCAGGGACTTGAGCCAGCTCTCTGAGAGCTTTTCTGCCCACCATCCCCTGTTGTCCCTTTGGGGCCAGGCACCTCAATGGGCCTCAGACCAGCACTCCAGCAGCAGCCATCTCCACAGCACCTGGACCCTTCACCCCTGAGACTATGGCATGCACTCAGAGTGACTGAGAAGAGTGCCAGAGCTGGGTTGCTCCTGGTTGCCTATCTTGGGACACTTGACTTGGGTCTTTTGCTTTTACAGTTTGTTATTAATAAAGTTTATCTTTTGCTTCACACACTTGTTCAGTTCTTTTAGTCAATAAAGTCTTGGTGGAAACTTTAAGAAATGGTAACCTTTGCATTCTTGTGGATGAGTAAGGATAGCAGTTGGGATGGGCAGGGTACCTGTGGGGTGGGTAATAACTGTGGATGGGTTAGGATAGCCAAGTGGGATGGGAAGGGATACCTGTCGGATGGGTTAATAGCTGTGGGATGGGTTAGGATAGCAATGGGATGGGCAGGGATACCTGTGGGATGGTAATAGCTGTGGGATCGGTTAGGATAGCAGTGGATGGGCAGGGATCACTGTGGGATGCGTAATAGCTGTGGGATAGATAAACCTCCAGTGGCAAGCACAGTGGGACTGTATGGTCCACCCCCCAGGTGCCACACCTATGCCCTTTATTATCAATAACAATTTAATCATTCATCCAACACATTTCAACATAAAACACAACTCTTTATTAAACGCCCTGTCATTGTAGGGCATTCAACATACATGGCACAATTTCATCCGTGTGATGAGACGGGCTCAAGGAAGCATCCATTAATCATCTATTCATCCTTGTCTTTGCCACTCCACTGCTCCAGCTGGGGAGTTGCACCAGTGTCTCAGTAGGTTGTGCTGCTTCTTCCCTCCATGTGAAGCTCTGTTGGGGCCTTGCACATCCACAGCATCTATCAGGTTTCGCCCTTGCCTCCATTCATCAGGCTCCATGTCCCCATTGCCTTGTTGGCGGTCCATGCAGCCTGTTCTGCAAGACTGGCGTAGTGGTGCCGCATAGATTTGCAGGATGCAACAAGCTTCCATGATGCTCTTCACGGTCTGTGGGCGATGCTGCATGGTGGTGAGAAGTACCTGGAACCTGTTGGCCAGGATGCAAAAGGCGTTCTCCACAACCCGTCTGGCCCTGGACAGCCTGTAGTTGAAGATCCTCTCTTCACGGGTGAGGCATCTGGAAGTGTAGGGCTTCATGAGGTGGTTCTGAGGGAGAAGGCGTCATCCCCCACGATGAAGTAGGGCACATCTTGTGTGTTGTTGGGCAGGGGTCTGGATCTGGGAAGCCATGATGAGGTTGTTGTTCCAGCCCCTCCTTGGAGGTGACTGGCGTATACCTGGGCATCTGAAGCTGACCCGTTGCCTGTAGCATCGATGTACAGGAACTTGTAGTCAGCTTGACCATGACGAAGAGGATGATGCTGAAGAAGCCCTTGTAGTTGTGAATAATTGGACCCTGAGTTGGGTGGAGCTTTGACGTGCCAGGCCACGTGCCTTCCCATCTATGGCTCCAACGGTGTGGGGGAAGTTCCACTTCTGATACCACTGCTCTGCAACTTTCTTCCATTCCTTCTTCAGTGGAGGGGCACTGCGAGGAGCTCCTCCAGGTATTCTTCGATGATTGGCCTGCACCACTTCTCTGACCACAATGCTGATGGGTGTTTGTGGCACCCTCCAGGTGTACTGCATGCTCCTTACATGGGTCCCGGAGGCCAGGTGTGCAGAGTCAGTGCCACCTTCAGTCCAGGGTCCAGGCTGGGATGGAAGTTTGGTGTTTGCCTTGGTCAACCTGGGTCTACAGCCGCTCCACAACTTTGTCAACACATGGCTGGCGGCATCCTCTATAAAGTTCTGGAATGCACGAGAGTCTTCGTTCCTCAGCTCCACCATCAGCTTCTTGTACAGTCCGAACTCGGCTCTTCTCGCAATCCATCTTCGGACTCAGATACTTCTTGGACACCTCCTTTTCATCCCGTAAAAACAGGTGAAAGAGCCTGTAGAGGGCTTCGCACTGTTGTAGAATGATGGCGGCTACCAAAAGGAGTGTGTGACGATTCCATGGTGGAGATGACTGGATGCTGTGAAGAGCAAGAGCCAGATGAAGGCTGAAGAGGTCTGCACCACAGGGCTGCTGGACTTGAAAAGTGAGATCCAGGTGATTTCTCCCCCTTTTTTATAGGAAATATAGGTTTTTCTGCTAGGTGTCCTTTTGCATCCTCTAGACATCCTCCAGACTATCCTAAATATCCGAGATACGTCCCTATACGAACGTTTTTTCTGTTTTAATGCTTTGTATGCGAGCTGCATCCGCTTTCATCCTTTCTATGTCCGTGCTACTAACACTGTGTGTCCGTTCCGCATCACGTTTCGCTTCCTCCTTGTGTCCGGTTTTCCGCTGAGCGGATATGCAGTTGCGCGGATGCCACAGCGGATGATCTAGCGGATATCGTGGATGGTTTAACGGAATGATGACGGATGTATAACGGAATGTTCCCCGTATTGCGTAGCGGATGTAGAATGGACACGTTGGATACCTTTTCGCGCTCAAAAAGTTTTTGTGCAGCTCAAAACTTTTTGAGCGGATGAAATGTCAGTAGACAGATGCTGGACAGATAGAGAGTTATAAAACGGACGCAGTGATTACAGAATGGATGCATCACGTTAACCAACGGATAGCAAGTGTTTTCTCTCCGTTTTACATCCTCTTTCCATCCGTTGGTGCTTGTGACAGGGCTTAAAATGTTAAAAAAGCTTGCCATCTGTTGGAAAACGCTATGCATCCGTTGTGTACCCATTGCATATGCTGTTTCATACGCTCTATCGTCGAGCATCCATCCACTGCGATTTCATCCGTGCAAGAAGTTTTGAGCTGCACAAAACTTTGTGAAACGGATGAACTTCCGCCACGTACGATGTACATCCCGCGACTATTACGGGCAACAACGTTCTATGTCCGTTATCATCCATTAAACATCCGCTGTATTCCTCTCTGCATCCTCTCGCCATCCCCTCAACTCACATCCGCTGCAGCTGAAAATGGAAAGAAGGAGGAAACAAAAGGTACATGGAACGCCACACAGTGTTAGTAGCACAGAAATAGAAAAGATTGTATGCATCTCATATATAAAGTATTCAAAACGGACAAAACATTTGTATCTGGGATGTATCTCATATATTTAGGATGTCTGGAGTATGTCTAGAGTATGTAGAAGGACACCTCGCATACAAACAATATTTTCTATAAAAAAGAGGAGAAAATCATCTGGATCTCAGTATTGGTCCAGCAGCCTGGTGTACAGACCTCTCAGACCCTTGGTCTTAGGTGTCTCAAACATCATCAATTGTTCTCCACCATGGATGATGACACAGTCAGATATGATAGCTGCCCATCATTCATCACCAGAACCAAAACCTTGTTCAGACTGTTTCAAGTTTTATACACAAGGAGAAGAAGGAGATGTTCAAGAGCTGTGTGGGTCCAAGGATGGATTGTGAGGAGAATGGAGTCTTGGACTGTTAGACCACGATTGGATGCGGAAGCAGACGGAATTAGAAGACGCCTCGTGCATTCCAATCACTTCATGAGGATGCCACCAGCCCATGTTTAGACAGACTTGCTAGAGCGTCTCGAGGACCCAGGTTGATAGGCCGCACAGCCAAGCACCAACTTCTGTGCCAACCTGGACCCTGGATTGAAGGTGGCAATGACTCTGCGCCACCTGGCCTCTGGAACCACAATACAGAAACATGAAGTATGCATGGAGGGTGCCACACACAGCATCAGCAAAGTGGTCAGAGAAGTGGTACAGGCCATCATCGATGCTTCAGGCAACGGGTCAGCTTCAGATGGCCAGGTACTTACAACGCAAAAGACCTCAAAGGATGTGGCTGGAAACGCAACCTCATCATGGGTTTTTCCAGGTCCAGACCCCCTATCCAAGACACACAAGATATGCCCTACTTCATCATTGGTTTGATGACGTGTCCTCCCTCAGAACCTACCTTCATGAAGCCATACACTTCAAGATGCCTCACCAGATACTTCTTCACCACCATGCAGCATGAGCCACCAGACCATAGGGGCATCGTGGAAGCTTGCCTGCATCCTGCACAATCTATGCACACCTGCTACCCACGTGTTGCTAGAACAGACTTGTCTACCGTCAACAAGGGAATGGGACATGGAGCCTGGTGAATGGAGGCAAGAGGACCTAACCTGATAGACCACTGTGGATGTACAAGGCCCAACAGAGCTTCACGTGAAGGGAAGAAGCAGCACAGCCTACTGAGACACTGGTGCAATCCCCAGCTGGAGCGCTAGGAGTAGGCAAGGACAGGATGATTGATGCTTAATGATGACTTCCTTGAGGCTGTCGCATAACACATGATGAGATGTGCCATTTATGTTGAGTTGGTCCTACAATGAATAGGGCATTAATAAAGAACTTTGTTTTATTTTAAAATGTGTTGATGAATAAATAAATTGTTATTGATAATAAAGGTCCTATGTGTGGCAATGCTGGGGATGGTGGACCATACAGTCCCATTATGCTTGCACTGGAGGTTTATCTATCCGCACAAAACTACTACCTTTTGGAGTCATATCACACAGCATGCAAAGGCTTAACCAGTTTTTTCAAAGTTTTCACCACACTTCGGATAAGTTTACACAAAAATAAATGAACCAAGTAAACTAAAGTTGTCTTAAACAGATAACCTTTATTAACTTTCTAGGAACTTTATGACTTTATTAAATAAGCAAAATGACCATAGTAAACTGAATTAAGCAAAGATAAAAAATACAAGAACTCACGATCTCTGGGCACTGTTATTCTCAGATCACTCTGACTCCATGTCCCTCTGGTGTCAGGTATTAAGTTGTGGCAGGGACCTGTGGAGTTGGCTCTGGCCTTGAGTGCTGAGTTGAGTGAGCCAGACCAGCCTGGGGTAGCAAACATCTAGGGTACAATCAGTTAGAAGAGTGTGTTCAGACATACTATTCTGATGAAGATGACCACCACGTAGGTGAGCAGCGCTTTCAGCTTGACTTTGTGATGTCGTAGGGCCCAATACTGATTGACAGATGTCCGTTTGTATGGAGTAGGCTTGGTTCGGAGGTGGAGGGAATGAGGAGTGTAGTGGGGCGTCTGAGTCTGCAGCGGGTGAGGAGTGGCATCTTGGCATACGATATAGCTCCGTGCGGCATCCGAGAGCCTTGTTCCTCCCTCTTATGGAGTCGTATGCATCCGCTTCTCCGCCATATCAGCATCCTGCACACCCTTCCGCTAATGCGTCCGGTTCACAATCTCGCCCGGAACCCTTTTCGGAGGTGTCATCCGCTTCAATCACCTTCTTCATACTGCTATAGGCTTCCTATGAACAATCCGTCTACCATCCCCACTCATACTAACCGGCTTGATTACAAAGCATCCAGTCAGGCCCACGGCCAAATTCACGGTTGGATTCTCTTACTGACCAGACTTCACCATCATTCTGGATTTATTGCGTATGTGATGGATTGCTGCTCGGTTTTATGTCAACAGTTGGGCGTGTTCAAGTTTCTGCCAGCTGTTGGCCTTAGCCAGGATTTTCCCTTCTCATTATGGTAATTGTTTGGGTTTCTCCCCCTCACTCATAGTCTTTTTTATTCAATTTTCTTTTGTGTGTAGTTATGTATGTTTTTTCAGGATGAACTCTGTTGTTTGAAGTTCATTAGTATCTTAGTTTGCTGCGATATGGTTCATGTTTCCAATTCCTTCCTCCTCTGTTTCCAGCATGTGTACTGACTTTAGGACCTGCTCACCTGATTCATTATGTCGCAGGTACCCACCGGTGGGTCCCCTGAAAAGTTTTTGGCGTAGAGCACGTGTCTCCCGGTTTAAGATATAACGGTACCTATAACTAGGATGAGTCTAGTCGCTTTTTCGAGGATTGTATGCTCGGGTTTTCGGCTAAAGTCCTGTCAAAATGGGATTGGAGGTTCATTATTCCCATCAGGAGTCTGCTGGGCTTTTATTGGTTTCATTGGTTTTAGGCACATTTGGTGTTAAGTGTTGTTTGTTAATATTAGCAGGTACTTAATACTTTATTTTCTCGTGTATGCTCCATGTAGTCTATTTTTCTAAGTTGTTTTTCTGCTATCTCACATTCAGTGTACGCACCGCCCTTCACTACGCGAGATTGGGATAAGGGCGCACTGTCAATGAATGCCATATGGCCTGTTGCGGTGAGAAATTGTCGATCATGCCAGTTGCCCGTGAATTGTGACCCATTGATCAGCATTCAGCAAGGTCTGGTAGGCAGACCATGGGTGGCAAAAGTTGTTTAGTTTCCTTTATAACCGCTTCTGTCATGGGGATGCACATGAGACTTGCCTACACCAGTTGAGTTAAGCTACTTGGATTAAAAAGGTGTTGCCCCATTCTTGTGGGTCCTGCAAAGATCTATAATGGACCCTTGACATGGGCCCTTGGCGTGTTTTCCACTGAGGTTGGTGCTCGAGGGAGGGTTTGGCTCCTGGATCTTTGAACATTTGTCACATTGTTGCCATCCCCATGTTCTTCGAATTGGTTTTTGTCTGTCCTGGCACCAACGTAGCTTCTGCGAGGATTCCAATGCCCCGCGTGTCCTTCCACGCTCGCTAACATCGCTCGCATATCACTTCTTGTTTGTATGTGTGTCTGACACACACTACTGCTGTTCACTCTATAAATACCATCTCTTTATAGGAACTAGCTCTATACTGATCAGTCCTTTAATCGGTTATAAACTAGTGTTACCTGCTAACTCTAGTATCTCCAGCCACTCTTTGTTTCCACCCAGGCTCAACACACCTCCACACAGATTTCCTAGTCTCTTGATTGATCGTCTCTCTGAGGATGTTATGCGAGTCATCTGCGGAGGAGTTGGGCAGTGATCTCTATTGTAGGGTATCGTGGTGCGTTGCGGGGTTGTAACCTCTGATTGGCAGAGGGCAATGGCTTAATGCATTGGCACGTGCAGCATCGACTCTATTCCGGGGCGATGCCTATTAGTCTGGTAGTTGTAGGCAGCAAGGAACTCGGAACCACCTTGTCATCCAAGGGTGACAGGATCGCTTAGGGGTGGCTCTCTGTTCCCTCCAGGATCCCCCAGGAGCTGGTTTCGTGCTATTGGTGATAGGTTAAGTTCCTTACCGTACACGGTATTTGTCGAAAAACGCTTCCACACCCACAGGGTTAAAACGCCACACCCGCTGCTAGTGCCTCCTTGTCGAGCTTTGGCCATTAATTTCTTTTCTGCCTTTGACTAATATCTTAGGAGAAGTATGCAGTTGGTGCTTTCTCTCCCATCTTGCGCAAAGAATGGCTCAGTATAGCTCCGAAGCCGAATGGAGAGGCGTCGCAGGTCACTGTTATGTGTAGGTTTCGCTGTACTGGATGAGGAACTGATTCTGATGTGGAGAGCTTTTATTTTCGGAAGGCGGCCTCTTTCCCGCTTGCCCCAGGACCAGGTGGAATGTCTGTTGAGTAACCTATGCAGGGTTCCACTGTCGTTGCCTTTTATCGCAAAAGACATTGTAAAAGTTAATAGTTCAAGAACAAAAGCACACTGGTAACTCTGCTTATTTTGAGTCTTGGGCTCTCACTTTACTTTGCTTTATATCTTTTTTTTTGGTGGCGGTGAATGTCTACATCTTTATCGCACTAGGTATCCCAGGAACTCTACTTTTTAAGTGCATAGCTGGCACTTTTCTTTTTTTTTTAACTTTTAGTCCTGCGTTTTTTAAATTTCTGCAGGACTTCCTGAGGCGGCTTCCCAATTGGCTTTTGTTTTTTGGCTGCTCCAAGACATCAAGGCAAATATGGCACGACTCCTTTAATGCTTGCAGTAATTGTTCCATTAAGCTCTGGAACACCCATGGTGCCACGCTGATTCCGTAATTGGAGTCTTTTGCACCGGAAAAGCGCACCCCTATGGCTCATGATGGTTTGCGCTTCCGCAGTCTCTGGCGTCGACTGGAAGCTGCTGGTATGCCTGTTGCCAGGTCGAGCTTTGCGAAGACTTTTCTCCCCTGAGTGCGTGTAGGAGGTGCTTGTACCACTTGAACTGGGTATGCACATCTGTTGCAGTGCATTATTTAGGGTCACCTTGTAGTCCCCACAAAATCTTACTGACCCCATCTGGTTTATTGGGGTGGACTATTGGGTCTCCCAGTGTGCGTGCATCTATTGGTCCAGGACCCCTTGCGCGATGAGCTTGTCAGATTGCTCATCTATTTTAGGCTTGAGCACGAAAGGAAACTCGTCATGGTTTAAGATGGATTGGGGCAATATTGGGGTTCCACATTAAATGATATTGGGGACCCCTGGTTACTTGCCTAATTGTCCGTCGAAAACTTCTTGAATTCCTTTCATGAGTTTCCTTCTCCCAGTCTGTATTCTCAACGTAGTGATGCCCCTCACCTCAGTTCCTAAGGCCTGCAACCATTCCAGTCCCAGCAGGCTTGGGCTGTCTCTGTCCACAATTGTTAGTGGAAGTACTTTTCCATGCTTGTGAGCGTAACATGGAAGTGTCCCAATTCCTATTACGGGAATCCGATTTCCCCTGATAGTCCTTGATAGTTAGTTTTGACTCTCCAGCTCTTGTTTTTGTAAGCTGGGCACTAACCGCTTAATCGTGTCCCATGATACCATGGAGAGGTAGGATCCAGAGTCCACTTCCATTTTGCATGGCCTGCCTTCGATGTTGACCTGCACGTGCACTTTCCTTTCATCGGAGTTGTCTGAGTGCCCGATGGTGACTGTTTGGTGTTTCTCTTCTCATCATCGGGCTTCGCTGAGCCGTTTGCTTCGATTCTTGCGGCTGCAACGGTTCTCTGTAATTTTGTCTTGTTTCCTGGGGGGCGTGTTGTTGCGTCGCCTTGGGCTGTAGTTTCGTTTGTTGCGGCAGACCTTGGCGATGTGCCCCCGTTTCTCACAGTACCAGCAAATGGCATCTTAGAACCAGCACTCTGAGCGGGGGTAGTCGCCGCTGCATCCGGCACACTGAAAACCCGACTTACGACCTCTCTGTCGGTCTCTCTCTACTTGCAATCGATGGATTTCCTCCTCCTCATCTTCGGTATTGGGGGAAGACTTGACGTCCTCATGGTGTGCTGTTGTGGCTTTGTGACTAACCTCGGTTCTTTTCTCTGGTGATGAGTTGGTCTCTGAAGTTATTTGCCAGTCCCTTGCATTCATTTGCCACATCTTGGCCGCTGATTTCTTCGTGGCCTCGGCTGCAGTGGCTTCAGCGATGGTTTCAGTAACCATAATGTCCGCCCAAGCCATTAGTCTGCTCTGGAGTATGGGATCTCTGAGACCGAGGACCACGCGGTCTCTCAGAGCCTTGTCCATGCTGGAGAAGCCGCACGCACCTCTGACCACCTCTGGCTAGTTCGGCCCAGCAATAACAGTAGGGTATTTGGCTGGGCTTGATTCAGGTTTAAGTGCTTTTAAAATTTTAAAATCAAAAGTACTGCTGTCAGGCTAAATCTGCTTCCTAGTGTCATCCCTTAACAAAGTCCATTTTCTACATATCTCATTTGCTTTCCTCTTATTCATACTGGCCAGGATTAGCATCTGTTTTTTGTCCCATGCCTCAAGCAAATTTTCTAAAGGGGTATTTACCACCCTCAAGCTGCAACTTCCCATGTTTCCCCTTCTGATGTGGGATGTGACACTTTGTTTGCAGTCAGGCTACACGTCACTTTTCAGAAAAAAGGTCTGAAGAGGACTCTGGTTCCCTCACAGAGTAGATGCACTTCTTTTCTTAGGGAATTATCCTCCACTGGTTTTCAGATCCCTCTAAAAAATGGGAATCTGGGAGGTGTGTACAGATGAGTACAGGCCTCTCCTATAACTTCATAACTTCACAACTTCACAAATTCCTAACTATCTAACTAACTAATTTCAGAAGTATGTAGAAATCCCTGGATTTGCTCTGGGAAACACTGGAGTTCCCTTAGTTGTTTGTTTTCTTTTAATTAGCCACTTCTCACTTCATAACCCACTTGGCTTTTCTTTGTGTCCTTCAGAAGGTCTCATGCTCCATGACCCCCTTTGCTTTCCCAATCCTGCCGGTCACTGCTCTTTTTGAGCTAGCAGCAGATGGGGTGCGGCTAGAGGTCAACAGGGGAAGTGGGATCCAGCTGTTTTCTGCAGGCAAAACCCACATACACACATACACAGTATTTCACTTTCGTTTCCACTCCTCACAGTTTTAGAGGTTTTTTTTTAATTTAAAGTGGTACCCACCTGCTTTCAAGCAGCTGTTGAGCTCAAGTCTCAAGGATTCCCTTTGCAACCCAATTCCACCCGGGCAGGGTCTGTGGATGTTCTCCCCAGACAAAGAAGGTTCATGCCGGCTGGGTTTTATCTCTGGACCCTGTCCGGTGGCTAGGTTGGCCAGGAAACCACCAGTCACCAATTGTTGAAAGAAAAAGGATCCTTGCCCTTTAAGAAAAGGGCAGAGGTCTTTTTTTTGTGAATTCAAATTTCCCAGCTGGGAGTTTCACTGCAAAATGATTGGTCAGCTGCATTGGAAGCCAGAATCAGTTTATTAATAGGAAAGCAATAAGAACAGTGTTACTGAGACTAATCTAATCTTTGTAAGTGAAAACCCCATTTTTTATACCCTTCAGGTCCTTTTGATTTGTATGTGAAGCCTTTGATTTGTACATGTGTTGAGTTTTTATGGCATTTAAATCCTGTCTCTAGAGATTGGGATCTTTTCCTGGGATCTTGGTAGGAGTAATTGTTTTATAGTCTGATCTCTGTTTTTCCCTGAAGTTGTTTGTTTGCTATAATTAATCAGTTTGCATTTTTTTGCAATATCCTGAGTTTTCTGTTATGTCTTTTGGTTTGCTCTCATGGTTTTAAATCTTTTTCTTCCTGCCATGCTTTTTATGACTGTGTTTTGATGAGTATCTCCTTTTCTCATGTGTCTTAATCCTTTTCCTTTTGGAGTTTGCTTTTGCTATTTTTCACAAGTTTTATAGCTTGCCAGCAGAAACCGCTGGCAGGGCTCCCCTCACAGGCCGTAAAGTGCTCGCCAACCCTCTGGCACCCACCAAGCCTCTTCCCACTGTGTGTGAGACCACTTCTAGTGAGAAGGAAGAGAAGCACAGTGAGGAGGAGGCTTGGCAGATGCCAAGGGGCAGTGAACATTTTGCAGCTGCTGAGTGGGGGAACAGGAGATCGTGTCCTCCCCTCGCAGGCCAGGGAACATTGCAAAGGGCTCCAATGCCACAATTTTCCACATGCTACTCTCCCTCTCCACGTGTATCAGTCCACCCACTGCCGGTATCATCCTTGTTGCCGATATGGGTAAGATTGGATGGGCCAACCAGGAACGATTGTTTGGTTCAGTGAATTGAACCCAATTGTCTCTACCACCTCGCACAATGTGGTACAAGGTGGTTGAATTTCACCCCTGCCCAGGACTCTAGGCTAAAACCAACTGAGAAAGAAGCCTCAGATCCCATTAAAGTGGGAGATAAAAACACTATGAGGTTAAGATAATTCTACACTTAAGGGAGGACTTCAGGACATAGTGCAGTGGAGGGGTTATCCAATTTCGGAAGTGAAGTGGATCAAAGCCCAGCATGTGAGGGCAGATTGGTTAACAAGGAGGTTCCATGTGAAATATTCTCAAAAGCCAGGAGCCCCACAAGCAGGGGATGGAAACTAATTATTAATCAATTTTTGTTTGCTGTTTTCCAGGTATCTCTCATGTTTTTTGGGAGTGGGGATTCTTCAAAGTGTGCTTATGCTGTTGCAACTATGATTACCTCTCAGTTTGCCAACAAACTAAAGGGAAGGGGAGGGGGAAAATAGAATGTAGGTTCCAGACATGAGGAAAGCAAACTGTGGGAATCAAGGATACTTCAGCTAAAGGCTAGGTCACACTGGCCGATGGATGCAAAACGTATGTAAAAAGGACACAGCGGATGAGCAAATTTTCCATCATGACAAATTTTACCATCCGGTTATCCGCTCTCAAAGTGCCCACAAATTTCATAAACTGGAGCGGACAACAAATGGAAAGGAACGGATGTGGGAGGAGTAGCGGGATGTAAGTAGTACGTCGTAGGAAGCCTAGCGATGAAAACGTATGGAAGCAGATGACACATCCGCAGCTTCCAGCGACAAACAGCGAACTGAGCGTAGCGAAGAACGGATGCTAGTGATGCGTTGCGGATGACGCAGATTCATCACTGGAGCTTGTAGGATGCCTACGGATGCCTAGCGGATGCAAAAGCGTCACTGCGCATGCATGGAGATTGATGCGAAGCTCACGATATAAAAGGTCAGCTGTCCATTCGAGAAAAGACCTGCTGCCAGGACATCTTAGAGACACCATGGGAAGTAAGAGGAAGCCTGTGCCTACTCCTGCCAGCCCTGCAAGCAAGGACAAGAACCATTCATCCCACCCCTTCTGACTTGACTCTGGGCTTCTGCTGCTGACTGCTGCTCCTGCTCTTGCTGCTGGTGGTGCTTCTCCTGCTCGCTGCTCTCTGTGTGCTGGTGCTGCTGGTGCTGCTAGTCTTCTCCGCTGCTGCTGTTGCTTCTCCTGCTGCTGCTTGGTGCTTCTCCTGCTGCTGTGCTTCTCCTGCGCTGCTGTCTTGTGATGGACAGCCCCAAGGCCCTCAAAGCCCTCTGCTGAAGGCCCTGAGCCCTGCCATGGGGAAGAAGAGGCAAGCAAAGGAGAAGGGGAGGAAAACAACTCCATTTCCAAAAAGACCATGAGGAGAGAGTCCTGAATGCTGAGGGAGAAACAGGTACCTGTGGAAGAAGTCACAGCTCTACTCGCAACACCAAGCAGAAGAGACAGTGTGAGAGAGAAGCGGAACTGGCTACACTTCAGATGTCCTCCATGGGGTGGTGAAGCACATGCACACCTGGTATGGCAGCTCACCTGAAGAATCCGGCAGGCCGCTTGCTCAAGCTCACGACCGGAGAACCTACTTATCATGGCCAGTGCAGTTCCTGGAGGGTAGATCTGCCACGCAAGCAGCAGCCCTCTGTCAACCCTCTCCCTCAGACAGCCCCACAGAGAAGCCACTCCTCTTCCATGCCAGGAGACAGCTACCGTCTCCAGGCAGTGTCTTTGAGGCCCCACGCAGAACCCCCCCGACACGCTGCACCCCCATGCCAGAGGCATGGAGCATCCCCTGTCTCAGATGGAGCAAGAAGAGGCGCACCAGAGACCAACCCACCCCCCACCCCCAGCTCCATCTCCACAGAGCAGGCAGAGAGGCCAGACCGGCAAGGGACAGAGCCACACTCCCTCCTTGAGATCAGGGACATAATCAAAGCCAGCCAGATGTCTCCTCCCCAGCTGGTCCACTTGACATACCATCCCTTCCCAAACCGCAAAGCCCTTCATCACTACATGAGCCAGACCCTCTATGGACATGCCCGCCCCCGATTACCACCGGATGATGAGAGGATCATAAGCTCTTCTGCACCAGCCTCCAGGCCCGAGTAACTGTACTGCCCCACTCCAGGGCTTGCTCCTCCACCCCAGCCGATGTCACAGCCCTTCCCCAATTCATCAGCCCCTCAACCTACCAAGCCTACCACTATGAGGATTTCCCACAGCAGAGGCAGCCCTTCCCAGTCCACACCCAGTTCATCTTGGACCCACAGACCGCCACAAGCGACACCTCAGCTGACCCAACTGCAGACCAGACAGCCCCACTACACTCCTCCTTTCCTCCACCGCCACAGGCCAAGCCCTTTCTCAGAACTAACTTACTCAGTGTTGGGCCTCACATCCCAGGTCCTTGGGAAGGCCTCTCAACCTCACGGACTGATCAGCTCTCTGAACTTCCTGCACACACCATCTCCCCCATACTAGTATGCAGAATGACGCGTTGGATACAATTTCCCGCTCAAAAAGTTGAGCAGCTCAAAACCTTCTTGACGAATATAATGTCAACTTAGACGGATGCGAACGGAAGAAAGGATCAAAACGAGCGCATGTCATAAGAAACGAAGCAATCGCGCTTAACAACGGATGTAAGGTTATTCTCCGTTTAATCCTCTTTCCATCGTTGGTGCAGATGTGAACAGTGGCTTTAAGTTAATTAATACAGATTGTGTGGAAATAGCCAAGTTCATTTTCCTTAATCTGCTGCAAATATGATTACTCATTAAATCTTTGCCTAAAGAGATTGACCACTCGTTTTGGCGTTTGCTCCGTTTGGTTTGCTCTTGGTTGCTCTTTGCGTTTCTCATTTGTTGTCAGTCAGACACCGAATTAACAAAAAGCCAAACCTGGTGAGGCTCTGCCCTCTGCTTCTTTGTTTCACTCACTCCAACATCCCAGATACTTTCATCTCTTCAGTTCACTTCAGTTCCAAAAAGCTCTAGCAACTACAGGCTGCTATGTATGAATCTCTGTGTGCAATGCAGCCCTTTTAGCAGTTCCAAGAAAAGTTCCACAACCATTGACTATTCTGTGGACTCTAAGACACCTAGTAAACCTCTAAATTCCTCAATGACTCTCAGAAAAGATTCAATACCACTACAGCGGAATATAAATCCTTCGATTCTCCATCATTCAGTCAGAACTGAAGCTATCTTGGAATAGAAGTGAAAACATCTTCAAGGAAAATCAAAGAAAGTCTATGTCAGCCTTCAGATTTATTTCTTTGCTTTGCCTCTTCAGCTTAGTATTCATGGCAAATGATAAAATCAAGGTGATTATAACATTATATAAGGTTTTATCTATAATCTATCTATACGGAAAACTCATGATGAACATGTGAAACAAGTGTGTTCATTCTGGAAAAACTTCGAGCTGTTAAACTTGTACCACAAAGTATCAAATGTGATTCCACCAGGAGAAAATCTGAAACTATTAGCTATCGCATACACACCGATGACATGAAATGAATCCAAAAAAATTGTTGTCTATTGAACAGGTCCCTCCCGCATACCAGGAAAAAACTGCCAAAAGTATCTTGATTATGCTAATTTTTACCATCAATTACCCTGCTTGCAAATTGCAATCCATATTAACAAATCTCCTAAAAACCAAAAGGGAATTGAAACGAACGTCTAGTAAAACCCTAGGAGTGCGTCCATTGAATGTCAAGCCCGCTTTTGAGAAGATGAAACGACTGTTTCTGTTAGCAACCAGTACTCAAGCACTGACAGTGCGGATGTCCTTATTGTAATCCAAACGATGTGATGATTTATAGCATGGAGCAGATTCATATACGCAAACAAGATGGGACGTTGCCAACCATGTGCAATATACTCATCCGTAAACTCGCCCAATAAGAAGATGTCCCCATTATGGAGAATAAAGAAGCTTTTTGACAGTTCATGAGCTCTTAGTTACGGACATTCCTAGAAGAGGCAAGTAAACACCCATTATGCTGCACAGCATCATAAACAATGTGAAGCTTAAAAATGCCTCAGCAAACCGTACTCCCAAGCAAGTCGCTGGGCCGCCACTTTACTTCAAACACTTAATTTTTAAAAGTACATTCCAGGAGGTGAAAACTTTCGTGGTAATCTTTATCAGATACCTTCAATATAATAGTCACCCATAGTTGTTTCTGTCCGCACCAAACAGTTGCACTCCATTGGTTACCAGAAGACCCAAAAAAGAAGGAAGTTGAATATCAAATGATTAATCTTCCCAACTTAAAGAAGTCTCAAACTGATGACTGTTTGTCACTCAAATAACGTACATTAGAGTGCATTGCATGGTGGGAGCAATATATTTCCAGAAAGTTGAGAAACCAATATATTACAGAAGTTCATGCTCTAAGTTGCTGACGATTTTGATTCATGGAAAAACTTACACTTGTTAAAAGGTAATTTGTGTGCCATACCTGAAAAAACATAGGGCTTATGTCTAGTTGTCCTACTGTGCATCAGCAAAATGGCACCTGGTAAACCAGCAGCTGCTACAAAATGTGCTAGGCCAAACGCCCATAGAAAGAAATTTCTATTGATTTATACTGGATTACCGAAAAATGGGGAAATACACCTTATTTGGATAGTACAGCATTTGTTTTCCAAACAGTACACTCATACCTTGTGCAAAGATCCGTCTGCAGAAAACTCATTGCTAAACTGCTTATTTTAACAGATCTACATTACATGGTATTCCTGAAACACTAATCTCAGATAGCGGATCCATGTTACCTCAAACTTTAAGGAGTCCTGAAATATGGCTCCACCAGGGCTAAGCTCTGCCCCATCACCCCACAAACCAATGCTTTGTGAGAGACTAACTCTGTATCTGAACATGTATCTAATGTATATAAATTATCAGCAAGATGATGCTGACATATTGCCATTCCTAGTGCATATAAAAAAACCCAATTTGGTACATATATACTGGTTTACCCATTTAAACTGTTCGGACAGACTGTACCTAATCTGACTTTCCACAAGAGAAAACCTAACATCAGTCACGAAGAGGATAACCCATAACTCAGCTTACCAGGCCCGTAAACATTAGATGATGCTCAATCAAGCTCATAAAAAATTTAATAAAAGAACTCACAAAACCACATCAAGGTGGGGAGAAAACAAAGTTCCTTCCACAGATATTTTCAACGACACCCAAAAGTCAAAAAAAGCTTGACCTAAGTATGACCTTTTCCAATTGAATGAATTTAATCCTGCTCGGCAGCCAACTGCAATATACCAAAAACCTCTAATGAATCCACCCTGTTTCCATGTTAGTTTGCTTTTAAAACTGAAATACCTCCGACCTGAGCATGGCTCAGTCGACCCACCATGCCTTCAATAAGTGAGCAACATTTAAAAAATCTGATCAAGGAAACAAAGATGTCCGATTCAATATTTAGTGTTGGAAACATTTTCTCCTTCCCATTCTGAATAGGTGAATGAAGAAGAAATGGTTTGACCTCAGCTTGTCAAGGCATTTCGTATGAAATATCCTGATAAACCCTGAACTTTAGTATTATGATGTTATATGTATATTACTCTTTTATCTTTTATTCTTTCTTTTTTTTAGGACTAACGCCTGTTTTTCAGGGGGGTGAATGTCAGCCTTCAAGATTTTCTTCCTTTGCTTTCGGCTGTCATGAGTAACGGGGGGAGGAAGGGGGACATGATTATGGGAAGCAAGCTGGAGGTTTTACAAAACAGAACTGTATAAGTTGTGGGGGAGGGAGTTTCTTGCTTAGGCTTCTATCCCATGCTATGCGCAACCGCAGCTCTTTATCAAAATATGTCAAGGTCAACGGACAGATGCCCACATAATGCTATGCACAACTTTTAATTGGATGAGCCAATTGAACTATTGGGGGTGGGAATGTTGCCATCACTTTGTGTATGTGATTTACACAGTCATTTTCTCAGATTTAGAATTCTGTTGTTGCTACCACTTGATTTCCAGTAAAAGATATCTTTTCTCTATTTAATGGAGTCTAAGTATTTCTTTCTTGGATTTTGAATGGAACATCATCTGACAGTCCAGTTGCCTTTTGAAAAAGCACCTTTGGGACAACCATGGCCTGGATGACTGAGAATCTCTATAGATAACCTATTCTTTCATTAATTAATGTTTCTGCCTTTTCTTATGTTTATAAATAGAAAGCAGTTGTTTTTAATTAGACACAAAGCTTCTTGGTATCTATGGGACATGGAACCTGAGTTTGGTACATTAAAAAAAACAACCCTGAATCTAGATCTCACAAGCTCATCAGGCAATTCATCCTGTTATACTGCTGCAATTCAGTTTTTTGACCTGAAGTTTGGGAAACATATTAAACAATGTTAATTTTTGAAAGAGTAGGCAAGAGACTCTTAGAACTCTTAAAACCACTTAGGCTCATCCACTCAACAACTGTAATGTGCTTCTCTCCCATCCTTGAGACAGAAGGAACCTTTGGTAGCATAAACATCACTATTCCACAGCCTACTTTTATTCTGTTTCAGCAATAAGACTAGTAGTGCTGCTGCCCTCATAGAAAGTTACATAAGTTATTATTAGGGTAGCAATGGGTACTTTTTTTCAAGAAAGCTGCAGAAACACCACCGTATCAACCAGCGAACCTTGCACTGGGAAACTCTACTGTTTAAAATAGCCACTTCTTTCTTCAGGGAACTGGAAATGATATATTTTAAAGACATGGGCATCAAAACAATACAGGTAGTTCTTGAGTAATTAGCACAATTAAGCCCAAAAATTCTATTGCTAAGCAGAGCAGATGTTTAATGAATTTGCCTGCTTTACGACCTTTCTTACTAGAGTTGTTAACTGAATCAGTTCAGTTGTTAATTTAATCATAAGGAATCTGGCTTCCCTATTGAGTTTGATTGTCAAAGGATCATAAAAGATGATCACAGGACCCTGGGATGCTGCAACCATCATAATAAATACAAGCCAGTTGCCAACCATCCAAATTTGATAATGTGATTGTGGGGGATGCTGCAATAGTTATAATGTGTGAAAACCAGTGATAAGACACTTTTTTCAGTGTTTTTGTAACTTTGAGTAGTCTCTAAATGACTCAAGGACTACCTAAAAATTACAGTAGAAGGGAATATATGTAGCTCAGGATTGAATTGTCTTTGGTCTCTGAGTTTGATTGTTCACTTGTACACATTTCATTACCCAACTAGGTAACATCATCTGTGTAAGTGCATGTAAGTGTCATGCCCCTGGTGGAAGCTGACTCTGAGGAAGAGGAGGAACAGCCAACAGGGAGTGGGAGTGTGGCTCCAGAGGTGGTGGAGGAGGCTGGGGAAGAGTAGAGGCCAGCTGAGCAATCAGAAGAGGATCCAGGCCCATCTCCTATCCATCCTAGGGCACACAGAGAGGAGAGGATCAGGGAAAAGTGAGGTCTACTCAGGAGGAGATTACCATGATNCCCCCCCGGTTATCTTCCTGGAATGTATGATTAATTATCTTGGCTTGCTTTGGAACTCTCGTCAATGCAGTTTGTTTTTAGTTTCCTTTTGCCTCATTATTTACTTTTGAGACTTTAAACTGTACCTAATAAAACAGTGAAGTTAAGTTGAAGGCATTACCAGACTTTAATGTATGTTTTGGGTTTGGGGTTATTTTGAGAAACTAAGGGTCATCACAGTAAGGTTTGTTCCCCATTTATATAGCTTAGCTTGCCTGCTAGTTTTATGGGGTGTGGTTTTCTTCTCAGTAGTTCTTTAATTTTATATTTTTATTAGTTTAACAAAATATAAAATACAAAAATACAAATACTGGAAAAATAGAGGAGGAAAAGGGGAAGAGGAAAAGAAAAAGAAAAGCATTGATTTCTGACTCCTTTTGGCACAGTAGAATAAGGTAATATAGAACTTTTTAACTTTTACACATATATACTAGCCATTTTTGTAACAACAAATCTATCTAATCAGCAAAGCCCAAAATCAAAGGTTCATTTTTTCCATTTTATGCACAAAGTCCAAATGTGATTTCCAAGTAAAAACAACATTGTCTTCTTTTCTTCAATCAAAGCAATCAATTTCACCATCTCTGCTAACTCCATCAACTTTTGCAGCCATTCATCCATTGTGAGAATCAAAGTATCCTTCCATTTCTATGCATGAAGTATTCTTGCTGCTGCTTTCTTCATTAAGCCTAGAAGAAAAGTCTCTGGTTTTACCTTTATATTCACTTTAAGAATCTTCTGATTTAAGATGTGAATCTTAATTTAAAGCATTCATTCCTCTGATCACAAGAGGGTCACAGCGAATATCAACACAAGGAATACTTTATGGAGTTTAAAAGAATCCAAGAGCACTGCTTGGATACTATCAGCATTGACAAAATTATCATCAGCCAATTGTAAAAGGCAGCTTTATGTGAAAGAGCTTATATCCTACAACGATACCCCTAAAACCATCAAACAACCACATCTGCCTAGCCCAGGTCTTTGGGAAATACTCAGGAGGTATTTCTCCTATAGAAAGCAAGAGATGATCCATTGAAATATAAAGGGAAAAGAATAACAGTCTTGAAGCAAATTCCAAGAAGAGTTAGAAGTTTAAGGAGGGAATATCAATTTGTGACAAAGTGCTTAATTAAAAGAGGGATTAATTTCAGATAGCTGATACCAGAGGGAATAATGGCAGGAACAGAGACACAGGTTAGATTCTATAAAGAAAGCGGAGCAATTTTATGATCATTATCTTAGAGAGCAAGAGGGAGAGGGAATGAGGGAGATCGAAGAAATTAGACATTTGGAAGAAGTTGCAGGAAAGAGGGATGGGCAACAAAGAGGAGAAGAAAGACAACAAGAAGAAAGAGCGACAAGAGAAGTAAAACCAAAGGAAGCAACAGAAATAAGAGCGACAAGAGCAACAAAACCTTATTATAAATAAAGACATGGAAGAGAAAGTAAAATTAATGTCAATCAATATGAATGGACTGAATTCAGCAATAAAAAGAAAAAGGATTTTCAACAAATTAGAGAAATTAAAATTGGATATACTTTGTTTACAAGAGGTTTGCATCAAAAAACAACATAATAAAGAAATGGATTATCCTAAAAATGGGAAGCTATACACCTCCCTGTCACAATAAAGCAAAAGAGGAGTAGCATTATATATTAAAGACACAATAAAAACAAAACAATTTTTTCTAAATGATGACGGAGGGTGGAAATAACAATGAACTGCAAACAGATATTACTAGTGGCAATATATGCATCGGACGAGAGTCAGGAAGAATTTTATGGTAAACTACAGAAGAAAATAATGGAATTGGAGTATGAAAGCATGTACACCCTAGGAGATTTCAATGCAATAGTGGACATGGAATTGAACTATAAAACTCAAAAGACAAACAAAAAACCCCCAGGAAAATGTTACCAAAATCCTTCTTCAGGATGACAGAAGAGTTAGCAATCCAAGACGCATGGTGAGAAATGCACCCAAAAAATCATCAATATACATTTTGCTCAAAAAGACATTTGTCTTAGTCTAGGATTGCTATGATGTGGGCATCAACAGATTCAATCTCTAATATACAAGAAATAAATATTAAAACAAATACCTGGGCAGACCTGATAAAAGTAATATGGAAGGAACAAAAAAAAAAGGTCAAGATGGACAATGAACAATTTAATATTGAAAGAAAAGAATTTATTACATATATGGAAAAAGAACTGAAATTCTACTTCAATGAAAATAAAAAAGAAACTTAGCTACAAAACGTATGGGATACAGCAAAGGCTTATATCAGAGGACTAACTATAACATATGTAGGAAAGAAAAATAGAAAAAGGAGACAGGTACAAAAGACAATAGAAGAGGGATATAAAAAATTCCTTTTTTATTTCCTTTTCTTTGCAAAGAAACCATAAATAAAGGTCATACAAAACAAGATGAACTTAATGAAGCATAAAATGGAACTAACAGATAAAGAAGAATTAGAACAAAAAAAGAAAAGATTGAAACAAAACTTCTTTGAAAATGCAAACAAACCAGGAAGATGGTTAGCATATAGACTGAAAAGAGAGAAAGAACAGAAATGAATTCACCAATTAATGGATGATAAAGGAAACCTTTGCTCCAGAAATGAAGACAAAAAGAAATAGTCCAAAAACATTATGAGAAATTATATGAACAAGAACAAGTTGTAGAAGGAGAAATTAAAGAATATTTTAAAAAAGCAGAATTACCTAAAGTACCAGAAGAAATTAAAACAATGTTAGAGGAAAGAGTTACAAAGATGGAATTAACAGAAGCAATAAAAAGACAAAACAATGGGAAAGCACCAGGGCTGGATGGCCAACCAGCAGAATTGTATAAAACTTTGCAAGATTCCCTTTGTAACACAATGTTGGAAGTGTTAAATGAAGTATTGATGGAGGCGAAAATACCCAACTCATGGATGGAAGCCTTTCTCATACCGAAAGAATATACTGATCTACAACATATTAAAAACTATAGACCAATACCATTGTTGAACTCAGATTACAATATATTTGCTTCAGTAATGGTAGAGAGACTAAAGAGATTTTTAAACCAATTTATACACTCATACCAAAATGGTTTTCTACCTAAGAGACAAATAAAAGACAATATGAGAATAATCCTGAGCACTTTGGAATATTATGAAGCGCATCCAGAAAAACATTTGATTTTCTTAGAAGGCATTTGACAATGTGAACTGGCAATTTATGTTGACACAAATAGAGGAAATGGATTTTGGGGAAAGGTTTATTAAAATGATTAAGGCAATATACTATAAACAATATGCAAAAGTGATGGTAAATGGAGAATTGACTGAAAAAAATTAACATTAAGAAGGGAACAAGACAAGGGTGCCCCTTTTCACCATTACTATTTGTGCTAATCTGAGAAGTGATAAACAGAAATATTAGGAAAGATAGGGAAATAAAAGGTGTGGAAATAAGAAAGGAAGAATATAAATTACAGGCTGATGATTTGGTTTTTATACTAGAAGAACCAATAGGAACAGGACCCAAGTTGATAAATAAGATAGAAGAATATGGGGAAATTGCAGAATTGAAAATAAACAAAGGGAAAACTAAGATTTTGGTAAAAAATATAACAGAGAAACAAAAAAAAAAGAATTAATGGATAGAAGATATCCAGATCACAAAGAAAGTGAAATATTTGGGGATTCAATTAATGGCTAGATGTGGAATAATTAAGGAAGATAACTATTATAAATTGAAACAATAAATTAAGACAGATCTTGAAAAATGGGGTAGCATGCAACTATCATTAATAGGAAGAATTACAATGATTAAGATGAACATATTATCAAAATTATTATATTTATTCCAAACAATTCCAATAAAACTGGAGAAAAAATATTTTGATGATCTTACTAGAACAATACTGAAATACATATGGAAAGGGAAGAAAGCAAGAATTAACCTTAAAATGTTACAGGATGCAAGAACCAGAGGAGGGTTTGGGTTACTGGATTGGGAATTATTTTACCAGGCTGCGGAATTAACATGGATGAGAGAATGGATTGCTTTAAGAAACACAAGGTTGTTGACATTGGAGAGGCATGATTTGCAATTGGGCTGGCATGCTTTTCTATGGTATGGGAGAAATAAGATAGATGGTTATTTTCAAAGACATTATGTTTGAAATGCTTTATTGTTCATATGGGGAAAAATCAGAGAATATTATTTGAAAATCCCAGTCTGATTATCAATAATGGAAGCTCTTATACATCCAAATGTTTGTAAAATGGGAACTATTGTTAGATATAAGGATATATTGAATGAAAAGGGTGAGTTCAAAACTAAACAAGAGTTGAATGAACAAGGTGTTGATATGCTTTGGTACTCATATATGCAAATACAATCAAAATATGAAAAAGATGTTAAAGCTGAAGGTTTTTACAAGGAGTTGACAGAATTGGATCAAATACCAACAGGAACAGAAGATAAGCTGATTAAAAATTGTATTGTTATTTATTAGGTGTCAAACTAGAAGAAGAACAAGTAAAGGAAATGATGACAGCATGGGCAAAAAATTTCGGGTGTGCTATAGAATTAGATAACTGGCAGAAGCTATGGGAAAGAAATTATAAATTAAAAATATTGACAGCATATAAAGAAAATTTGTATGAGATGTTTTATAGATGGCACTTTGCACTGGCAAAGATGTTTAAAGACAAATCAGCCAAATACTGGAAGCTATCAGTCACCTGGATTATATTACCATATGTGGTGGACATGCATAGAAGTTTAAAGATATTGGACAAAAGTACACACATGATTGGAAAAAAATGATAAAGCAACATATAGATTTGAAACCTGTCAGAGTATATACATTAAATGGAGGGACATGGTTAACAAAGTCAGTGAATAAGAATGGCAACAGACCAGCCAATGGGAGCTGACAGACTGGATATGATTTGGCTCTGTGCTTTGCTGAGAATTGAAACTGAAACTAACTTGCTTGCTTGCTGAAACTGATATCTGCTCTGAACTGCTGTTTCTTGTGTTTTTGTTTAAGGCCCTGTCACACTGCCCAATGGATGCAAAACGCACACAACGGACGAGCAAAACTCGCCTCCTCTAGAAGGGGCAAAAATTTGCATAACAGAGCGGATAACACGGACGGGGGGAGGACGCAGGGCAGATTGGAAAGGGATGTGGAAGGAAGCCGAGAGATGGAGAGCGGATGGAGCGGCATGGCAATCCGCAGGGCTTCTGGGGGCCTAGCAAAGCGGATGCAGAACGGATACAGCGGATGCAGAATGGATGCACAGCGGAATGAAGCGGATGCACAGCGGAAGCCTAGCGGATTGCACAAGCGGGTAAGCGTAAGCGGCTGCCTGGCGTCTAATTGCCGCATGGGCGGGGGATGCATTGCGCAACGCCACCCGTATATAAATGGGAAGCAGCTCGACGTGGCCACATTCGGAGAAAGACCTGCTGCAGGAAAATTAACAATCGAGTCCTTGCCTGCCCATGCTTGCATGCCTGCCTGCAAGCGCTTGCTGCCAGAGCCTCTTGCCAGCCTGCCTCAGCCTCCTGGCCAGCTCCTGCAGCCTTGCTCTCTGCCTTGCCTGCCAGCGTTGCTGCCAGCCTGCCCTTCCAGCCTCCCTGCCAGCGGCAGTCTGCCCTGCCAGCTGCTGTCCTGCCCTTCCTGCCTAGCTTCTTCAGTTGGTGCTAGGCTTCCTGCCAGCCTTGGTGGCTAGGACTTCCATGCAGCCTTCTCTGCAGCCCTTGGTGCTGCAGCCCTCTCCTGCCAGCCTCCTGCCCAGCCAGCAACCCAACAATACCCTGGGGAAGAGCGAAAGTCTGCAGCAACCTGCGCATCGACCTGGCAAGAGGGACAGGGCCAGCCTCCCGCCCCTGTTCCCTGCTCTGCTTTCTGTGGGGCTTCTTGCTGCTTTCGCGGCTATCTTGGCTGGTGCTGGGAGCTTCTGCTGAAGCTGCTCGGCCAGTGGTGCTTTCTGCTGCGTACCTGCTGAAGCTGCTTTTCTGGCGTGGTGCTACTTCTTTGCTGCTGCGTACTCTGCTGGAAGCTTGCTTCCTGGTCCTGCTGGTCCTGTCTCGTCCTGCTCGATGCTCCTGGACTTGCTCGTGTACTGCTATCGTTGCGCTCGTTGCTCCTGGTCTTGCTCATCCGTTCGTCGCGCTTGTGCTGTTGGTGCTTGCTGTGGCTTGGTGCTGCGTGGGGCTTCTGGTGATTACTCTGCTGCTGCTGATCGCTGGTCCTTGCTGATCCTGGCTATGCGTGCTGGCTTGCTGTCTGATGAGATGATGATGATACTGCTGGTGCTGCTGCTGTGGTGGTGTGGCATGGAGCTGCCCCTACCACTGGGGAGCCCGCTCTGATGAGGGCCATCTGGTCGTGGCAAAGTGAGGAAGAGGCATTATGCGGGGACGGAGAGGAGGCAATACTGGTCATTGAGGAGGAACATAGGACTGAGTGTTTGCTGGATTTGGCTTGAGAGAGAATGCTATCGCTGTGGCGGCAAGGGACAACCGGCTGGTACAGGGACACCAAGCAGAAGCAGGCTGCTTTGGAGAGAGAGGGCAGAGAGTATGGTTACAACTGCGGAGGTCGCCTTCTCGCTCTGTGGAAATATATCGCACACCTGTAGGGCAGCTGCACTGAGATCTGGGCCAGGCCCATAAAGCTGACAGACAGAAGAGACTACATCATGGCCAGTTGTAAGCTTTCCTGGAGGGTGAGATCTGACACTGAGGAGTCACCGAGCACCTCTGTCTACCCTCTCTCTCTGGCAGCCTGCTGCGACCCAGTCACTCTTCGGCTGAAGAGTCAGTCCTGTCTCAGGCAGGTTTTCTGTGGAGCGGCCAAGGCAGAGAACGCCGCGGACAGCTTGTTTTTGTCACCATGGTTGGAGCGCGTGGAGGACTCCCGTGGTGCGGTGGGAGAGAGGAGACATCGGACGTCCACCACAGTTGTACCGCATCCGCACACCCCCCCGCTCGCCTCCAGAGCAAGGCAGAGAGCCGACAGCAGGAAGGGGCGAGCACACTGTCCTGCTGGAGATCAGGGACACCATCCAAATGTCCAGTATAGAATCTCCTCTCAGGCGCTTTATTAGCTTGGTCAGCACAAACTCCTCTCTCACTGAACCCTTCCCTCACCTATGTAACCAGACCCTCAGAAGCATGGAGTGAAACCCAGTACTACATTGGGGAAGGACCGGAATCACGCGAGCTGCTTCAGAACAATCCTCTAGACCAGAGGAACTTCTCCCACCAGGTCCGGTTGCTTCTCCACCCGCGCAGGTGATGTCCTCCCATTCCAAGGCTTCCACAGCCAGGAACCAGGGCTTATGTGTTACAGCAGCGGCCAGCAGCAGCAGGCAGCAGCCCTTCCAGGCCAGGCACAGAGTCATCGGTGAGAAGTTGCACTTGGTTCACTCGATGCGATACTGATTGCCGAGCATGCCAATGATGCCAATACTGACGAAGCGATGCCAGCCTGCACCATACAATGCCATCACTCCATGCCAGTCCTCACCAAGCAGCTGCAGACCAGACAGCCACTAACACTTACTCTTCTTCCAGTCAAGCAAGCGCTCGGCCTAGTACAATCTTGTCATCAGTAACTGGGGCTGACCACCTGGCCTGGCGGACGACCTCTCGAGTCCCATCGGTGGCTGACGCCCGCTGTCTGACGGCTTTCTCACACACCCGTCACGCCTGGTTGGTCCTCTCGGGCCCGGCCACGGCACGGGCCAGTGGTGCTTTCAGACCGCGGCACCTCCCGACACCCACCTCCCCACGCACCTGGTCCCTTCACAACCCTGGACGCTGGCGACCACGTCCTCTGAGTGCACTGGCGCGTGAGACCGCGAAGACTGGGTGCTGGCTACCTGTGGTTTCTTTGCCCAGCCTTGCTTGGTCTTTGTTGTTTTACGCCGTTGTTGTCACCTAGTTTTATGTCATATGGTTGCCGCGCCTTGCTTCCATTTTTTCTTTTTTCTCTATAAACGTCTTGTGGTGAACCCTTTTACGCCTCGGTTTACGCCTTTGCATCTGCTTGTGGGCTGCGGTTACGACTACCGTGGGACGTGGGCGGGAATCCCTGTGGCCTGGGTAATACGCTGTGGGGTGGGGCAGGGCTACGCTTTGTGGATGGGTACTCGCGTCTGGATACTGGGCAGGGATACCATTTGGGAATGGGATAGCTGTGGGATGGGTTAAGGATAGCAGCTGGCACTAGATAGCTCTATGCAAGCAGTAGTGGGGCACTGTATGGTCCACCCCTAGCCTGGTGCCACACTTATGGCCCTATTAATTATGAATAATAATGGCAATAATCATCACACATGTCAACGACAACAATTCTTATTAACGCCCTGCTTCCATTGTAGCCCACCCACACATACTGGCCCAATCTCATCAGTGATGGTAAGACAAGGGCTGAAGGAACACAGTTAATCATCTATCATCGCTGTCTGCCACTCACTATGCTCCATCTGCGGGAGTGTTGCACACAGTGTCTCAGGAGGTATGCACTGCTTCTTCCTTCACATGAGGCTCCTGCTTGGAGGGCTGTGCACATCCTTAAGTGTCTATCAGGTTTCGCCCTTGGCCTCATTCCCCAGGCTCCATGTCCCCATGCTTGTTGGACGGTCCACGAACCTGTTCTCAAGACAGCGGTAGGGTGCGCATGAGATTGTGCAGTGAGCAAGCAAGCTTCCACGATCCTCCTCACGGTCTCTGGGCGATGCTGCAGGTGGGTGAGAGTACCTGGAAACTGTTGGCCAGGGATGCCAAAGGATTCTTCCACCAACCCGCCTTGCCTGGACAGCCTGTATGAAGATCCTCTCTTGTCACGGGTGAGGTGTCTGGAAGTGTAGGGCTTCATGAGGTAGGTTCTGAGCGGAGAAGGGCGTCATCCCCACGATGAAGTAGGGCACATCTTTGTGTGTCGTTGGGTAGGGGGTCTGGATCTGGAAAGCCCATGATGAGGTTGCCTTCCAGCCCCCTTGAGGTCACTGGTGTGGTTGTATACCTGGGCGATCTGAACATGAGCCGCTGCCTGAAAGCATCGATGTACCATGGAACTTGTAGTCAGCATGACCATGGCAAAGAGGCAGCGATGCTGAGAAGCCCGCCGTTCTGTAAGTTGAAATAGTGGGAGCCGCACTTGGGTGTGCTTGCAGGCCACGTGCTTACCATCTACTTTGGTCCAACAGTGTGTGGGAAGTTCCGACCTCTGGGTAGCCACTGTCTGCAACTGTTCTTCTTCGCTCCTTCATCAATGGAGGGCAACTGGAGGAGCTCCCAGGTTGTCTTCGATGAATGGCCTGCACCCACTTCTCTTGACCACATGCTGATGGTGTTTGTGTGGCACCCCTCCAGCACGTACTGGCATGGCTCCTGTAGTGCTGGTCCCCTAAGGCAGGGTGGCACAGAGTGAGTACCCACCACCTTGAGGTGTCCAGGTTCCAGGCTGGGCCAGAAGTTTGGTGTTTGCCTGTGGTCAATCTTGGGTGTCAGGCGAGCTGCACACCTTTCGTCCAAACATGGTACTGGAGCATCCTCAATCGAAGTTCTGGAAATGCCCGAGTGTTCTTCGTTTCCTGACGCTGGCCACCGATCAGTTGTTTTACAGCCCGTACTCTGCTCTTCTCACGATCCATAGTTCGGACCCAGACGCTTCTTGGCCGCTCCTTTTGCTTTCCCGTAGTAAGAGTTCACAGGGCCTGTAGATGGCTTCGCACTGTTCAGAAGGATGGTGGCTGCCAACAAGGAACTGTGTTATGATCCACGGTTGACAGACTGGATGCTGGTGGAAGGAGCAAGAGTCGGATGAAGGCTGCAGACGGTCTGCAGACAGCTGGGCCTGCTGCTCTGAAAGTAACGATGGCAGACGAGTTTGCTCCGCCTTTTTTATAGGCAGTATAGGGTGTCCCTATTGCATCCTCTACGGCATCCGTCTAGGGATCTGTAGACATCCTTAATATCCGACATACGGTCCCCTCTGCGACGTTTTGTTCCTGGTTTTAAACGCTTTGTTTCCGCTTGCATCTGTTCTGCATCCGTTCTCTGCATACCGTTCTGCATACCGTTCTGCTCCGTTCTGTCTCCGTTCCGCATCCGTTCCGCTTCCTCCCTGCGCGAGTGGAATACGAGTTGCGCGGCAATGCGTAGCGGATGCCTAAGCGGATATAGGCGGGATGCTTAATGGATGTCAGAACGGATGCGTGAGCGGACTGCGTAGCGGATGCGGAGGCGGATGCAGAACAGAGCATTGGATACAAACTTTCTGAGTGGTGATGGAACACATCAATGACGAATGCTGGACGGATAGAGAGGAAGCCAAAATGGAGGCAGTGAGTACATCGCGTTAACCAACGGATGGCAAGCTTTTTTGTCCGTTTTACATCCTATTTGCATCCGTTGGTGCAGTGTGACATGGGCTTGATATTACGTTGAAAGAATCTACAAATGATATTGTAAACTTTATTTCAAATATTATGTTTATTAAGAAGTTAATGATCCTGCTGAATTAGTCATCTATATGTTTTCTGGACTTGAATTTCTGCTGCAAACTCTATCAAAATCTATATCAAAATCTATATCAAAATCTCTGATATTAGGGATGGTAGTATATTTAATTATTCATGTATTAACTGCATCTAGAATTGTATTTGCTTAGAATTGGAAAAGTGAAAAAATTCTGGTAGAGGGAAAGGTGATTGAGAAAATATTGGAATGTGCAGTGATGAATAGATTAACACTGGCAATTAAATAAAAGAATGATATGGGATCTATTTTATCTATGGTTGGAAAATAAAACAAGTTAAAATTGAGTAGATGAATGCACGCTAAATAAAGCTCTACAACAGAACATTTATTTAGTACCAGTAATGCAGCACTTATTACCCTCCCTAGACAAAGGCAACATTTTCGCAAAGCTGGATTTTGCCAAGGCGTACCACCTATTGCCTGTTTGACAATACCACAGCAGAGGTGCAGATCATCATCATACTTTGCGAAGCTTTTAAATGTCGCCACCTGCAGTTTGGGGTGAACATGGTACCAGGACTGTTCCAGAGCCTCATGGAGTGCCTTTTACAAGGCATTCCAGGCATCGTGCCATATTTTGATGATGTCCTGATCTTGCAGTCAGAAACAAAGAACTGCTTGACTGACTGAGAGTGGTGCTTATCCGATTGGAAATGGTAGGTCAAGAAAGAAAAATGCAAAATTGCTGGCCCCCAGGTTGAATTCCTTGGCTACCATATAAATGATTCAGAGTTGCACCCCATTAAGGCAAAGGTCCAGGCAATACAGGAAGCCCTGACATCAAAGAATAAAACAGAGCTCCAGGCATTCCTGGGACTGCTTAATTTCCTGCCACACAAGGCCTCCATAGCCGAGCCCCTGCATCAGCTATTGAACAAGAAGACACTATGGTCCTGAGGTCAGAAACAAGCCGCCACATTCACAGCTGTAAGAAGCCTGCTGCCATCCAAGCGTCCTTATCCAAAACAATGAGAACCTCTCACTGGTTCTCACATGCAATGCCTCACTATTTGGCGTAGGAGCAATCCTAAGCCATCGGTTCCCAAATGGAACAGAGGTTCCAATTGGATTTTATTCTGGGACATTGTCAGCAGCTGATATAAATTATAATCAGCTAGTTAAGGAAGCTTTGGCTGTATTCTGTGAAGATTATATAATAATAATATAATATAATTCTGTGAAGACTAGAATACGTATATAATTTAATCTAATCTGAAATTGGATTAGTCAATCGGAAAAATCAGGTGCAAATTTTATTTCAGCTGCAATACCTATGTTTAACTGTATTATTTCCCAACATCCCCCACCTCACTATATATACAGGTATATATCCTATAATGAATTTGTAAACTAATTTCAAATTCAGCAAGATTTCAGAATTTGAAGTTTTAGCTTTCAAAGATTATTACATTGTTGGCAATCAATTATAAATAGTAAGTTTAGATGTACATTTTCTGATTCCATACTTTTACATTTCATTCCTTCTTCCCTGTTCTTTTTTATATTTCCAACCTTCCTTTCCCTTTTTATTCTCCCTTTAGTTTCATCTCACTTAGATCCCATCACAAACTTGCCTGCTTGATAAAAAGCAAAGCTGAAATCATTCTCTGTAAATACCATTTATTGGTATCCTAAAAAACTGGACATGAGGTATAGCACCTTTATAGCACTCAAGTTTGTAAAAAACAACAACCCTAAACTAAACTAAAAAGCTGAGTCACAATGAATGAAGTTCTGGTCTTCTGTCTTCCAGATCTTTACTTTGACAGCCAACCTTAGTGATCCCACTGGTTATCTGAAAATGAATGTCATTGAATATATGTACTGAAGGTAATTCTTGACTTACAACTACAATTGGGACTGGAATTTCCATTGTATATCAGGGCAGTTATAAAGCAAATCATCATGCAGTTGGGCCTTATTTTAGTAACAATTTTACTGCAGTTTTTAAGAGAATCACCTCAATTGTTAAGGAAATCATGTGATTATTAAGCAAATCCAACCAATTGATGATTTTTGTCAGAAACTGAATGGGAAGGTCACAAATCATGATCATGACTGCAGGATGCTGCAAACAGTTGTAAAAGCAAACTAATTGCCAAGCACAGAAATTGCAATCATGTGACAACAGTGATGGTCATAAGTGCAAGAAAAGTTTGTAAATCACTATTTCCAAGGCTGTTGTAACTTTAAGCCATTGTTAAACAAACCATCATAACTCAAGGATGACCTATATATCTCAAAGTATGTGCATAGGATTCCACCATATCTATCCCCAAATTTAACAAATCTAGTTTTTCTATAGGCTCATATATGCTATTATATAAAGATAATATACTGTTGGATTTAAAACACAGAATAATAACATTCATTTCATTTACTGGCTTTATAAATTATAATTTATTAACCCTTCCAATCACTGGGTGCCACTATTGTAAATTTAACAATAGCATAAATTTTGCAATTTGATCAGTATGTGCAAACATAGAGCTGCATGTACACTCAGATGATTTGGAATTTCACAAACTTTGGAAATTTATTTATATTTATTCAAAATAACTTATCTTCAATGAGATTTACTCCAAAGATAAATCTTGCTTGTTGTGAATATGAACTGGACATTAGATGCATCTTGACATAACTGTGAGTGTACCTAATATAATCCAATAAAAGAAACTTTGTATGGAAGAATTTGTAGAGTTATCTATCTGTCTTTATATTCAGCAAGTGAATCAAAGGACAGAATAATGTCTAATAAGCACTTTCACTGAACTTTCCTTCACAGGAAGGAAATTGGCATTTCTTTTTTCCTATTTCTTTTTCTGAACTTGTGATATGATTGCAAATCCTTGTAAACAAGTATGTATAAAGATGAAAAGGAAATTTGAAGTTATAATATTTGTCTGATTTTTATAGCATACTCCATAACAAGGTGTTTTTTTTTAAATGTCAGGAATTATCCCTGGGAAGGTCTATTGATTGCACGTTTTGCCAGTTTGGAAGTACAGTGATGATCCCCAACTGCCTGAATGAGATTCCAGGTTCCCTAGATCTAATATTTTCTATTGTTAAAACAATTGTGCTACAATATTCCATTCCACAATAAAAATATCTAACGATCATGTTTTCTCAAAAACAGGTATTTATCAACTAATCTAGGATTAGAAGAAAACATCATAAAGAGTGGTACACTTTAGTCTGCCTCATATTTGCCATACATTGCAACTGAATCTTTCACTCTCTCTAGCAAGTTTACAATTTCTACTTTCAACCCCACCTGCTCCAATACATGCATAACAAAATACTTTCCACCTAAAAAAGATGAAATCCTTTCTATTTCATATTTAAGAGCAAGTACAACAAAATGGAGAAGGGGTGGGGAATCCAGGTCCTTTTAATGTGGCTAAAAAAAGTAAATGTTCTTGAGTGCCAATTTGTATCTTGTCTACTAAATTCTTCTCTACAGAAATATACACTTTTCATGTTTCATCTTCTATTTCCTGAGCCATTTTAATAAAATTCATATTTGTGTGTGTGTGCGTAAATTTAAGATTCTGATATTTATTTAAGATTCTGGCATTCTAACCACTGGGTGATAATGCAGTGGTTAGAATGCAGTACTGCAGGCTATTTCTGCTGCCTGCTGGCTGCCTGCAATTTGGCAGTTCATCTCTCACTAGACTCAACTTCTGGCTGGACTTTCATCACCTTCAGAGCAAGGATCGCAACCTCTGTAGCACCGTTCTGAGATCACCACGTTGGAGGGCCCCAATCAGGGCCCTAGCCACCCTGGAGGGGTGGTAAAGCAAAGGGCAACTGCTTGGCCAGTAGAGGAGAGCTGCATCTCTCCTCCCTGACATGGAAAGTCCCCTCATCTGAAGCCAAGCTGCAGCAGCACCCAAAATGACTGCCATGAAGACAGAGACAGTCAGAATGCCCAAGACTTTGCAGGAGTGAAGAGACAGTGAATAGTGTGTGATCTGGGTGAGAATATTTTTGAATTTTTAATTGTAGCCCCGACAAAGATAATTAAAAGAGAGTACTCATAAAGATTTTTAAATTGGCAGCAAATCTAATATCGGAGCAGAATTTTTAAAATTCTAAAAACTTAACTGTAAGAACTGAAAAACAGAAGTAAAGCAAAATAAAGGATTTTCAAAAAAAATGAATTTTCAAAAAATGATTTATGATTGAGCAGATCGTGGCTTTGCACAGGCATGGTTAAAATGCTGTAATCTACATTAAAAAAGGAATATATATCTATTTTTTGAAACATTGACAAAGTTTGTTGAGAACAGTAAAAAGAAAAGAAATGTGAAAATTGATTAAAGAGTGTCACCTGCTGTCAAAAGAAGATATTACAGATGCCTAAATTTTTGACAAGACTGGATTTAAGGGGAATTGAGAATGAGAGGGAAAAAAAGGAACTGAACTATTAAAGGATCCTGGAAAGCTACAATATAAAATCAAACTGGTGGAGGAATTTATGAAGGTTTTACCCAAATGGACTAACTTTGGGAAAACTCCTGGACATTGGAATTTCAGTCTGAAAAGTGACTTTGGATTGAATAAAAGACTATTGGACAATTGGACAGAAAGAAATAAAACAAATAAAAAGAAAAATGAGCGGAATTTGTAAAGAAATTATGGTGGAACTTCAGGTGATAAAAGATACTATGATTAGAAGATTTGAGGACATTTTGAATAAAATACAGAACATGGCAGAGGATATGGAAATGATGGGATTCATTTTTTTTTACAACCGGTTCTGTGGGCGTGGCTTGGTGGGTATGGCAGGGGAAGGATACTGTAAAATCTCCAGTCAAAGGTGGTATTTGCCGGTTCTNCGGTTCTCTGAACTACTCAAAATTTCCGCTACTGGTTCTCCAGAACTGGTCAGAACCTGCTGAATACCATCTCTGAAATGGAGACACAAATAAGAGAAAGAAACCAGGAGACACAGGAAGGAGGAGGAGCCATTTGGAAGAGCAAACAGAAAAATACAACAAATGGAACAACAAATAAAAAGAAATGAGAAAAAGGAAAAAAATTAAAAATGACAATGATTGTTGTAGTAAACCAAGAGGAGAGTATTTTCAAGGAGATGCAAAAGGCTCCGTTTTGCAGTACCCTTATACGAGTCTTTATGGTGAAAGGGTGGATGGTTCCACTTACCATCGGGTCCTCATCACCATTCTTGCCAGAGTCAACCCCTTTGGGGGCTGGAGTTTCCCCCTCCTTGGACTGGAAGAGGGAACCTCCACGGCCTACCTAGCTAATTTCCCCTTGTCAGATGGGTTCTGGGAAGTCTAACTTGGCTGCTGCCGGTCCTAGACTGAGGAATGGGAAATGAGGCATTCTGAAGCCCCGTGGCCCTGCTGGCCACATCTGAAGCACTTGACTCTGGGGCTTGCTGCAAGTTTCACATCTGCTGGTGGCTTTCCAGCTAGTTAACAGCCCAATAGCCGCTTAGGGGGTTTCTCTTGCATCGCCCTTCGGTGAGGATGAATTTCTAAGTCCATGGTCACTGCCATCCTGTACCAATCCTGAATTTGGTCGAACACCCCCTATAGATGCAAGCTTGTCTAAGGTCCTGATCCAGGTCTTCCTTAAAATAATGGACGAAGAGTTCCTCAGGCCAGCCTCATAATTTTCTGGCTACTCTTCTAAACTCCCACACTAATTCCTTAGGTGGCCAGCTGTGCTGCTTCAGCCCCTTGATCTCTGCTTCAGCTTTCTCTTTGTTAGCCATGTCCTTGAATTGGACTCTTAGAGGTTGCACAAACTTGTCCACATCTTCCAATTCCTTCATCATGGAGTTGAGCAATTCACTCAACTGCTTCTTCCCACATATTATCTGCAGTGACTAAAGGCTAGGTCCCACTGGCCGACGGACACAAAACGTATGCATAAAGGACACAGCAGACGAGCAAAATTTTGGGGGTGACTCCATCTGTTGTCATTCGCTCCAAAAAGTGGTGAAAATTTGCATAAACATAATGGAAAAGAATGGAAAAGAACGGACGTGGGTAGTACATAGCTGGGATGTTAAGCGGATGTTCATAGGAAGCCTAGCGGATGACAGCGGAGGGAAGCGGATGACACCTCCGAAGGGGTTCTGGGGGAGAATTGCGAAGCGGACGCATCGCAGAAGGGGCAGATGCATCACGGATGCCTGTAGGAAGCAAAGCGGATGCCGCGCGGATGTATATCGGATGCAAAGCGTTCATTGCGCATGCGGGGAGTATGAATTGCGTCAGCTCCATGGATATAAAAAGGATGCAGCACGCATGCAGTCAGCAGTTCAGGGGAAAGACGTGCGCCACAATACAATCTAGAAAAGGAACACCATGGTCATCAGTCAGGGAAAAAGAGGAAACCTGCCTACTCATTCCAGAGCCTGGCATAGAGGACAGAAACCAGCATCCGCCCCCTGGCACTGACTCTTGTACCTCCTGCTGCTGCTGCTGGCTGTGGTGGACCAGCCCAGAGGCCCTCACAAGCCCTGCTTGCTGAAGGCCCTCTGCGCTCGAACCCCTGCAAGACCGCATTGGCTTGCCCAGCCCCTGAGGCCCTGTGCTGCCAGCCCCTGAAGGGCCCTGCTGGCTTCAAGCCCTGAAGGCCCTGCTTGCGTTCAAGCCCCTGAAGGGCCCTCTGAAGCCCGGCCAGAGGGAGGAAAGAGGCCAAGTAGGAAAAGGGAGGAGATGAAACAAGGTGACACCTTTTTCCGAGGGTAGCGATGAGATGAGGTGCTGGAATGTGCTGAGCGAGAAGCAAGTACCTCTGAAGATAAGGGCCACAGACTGTATCGGGACACCGAAGAAGAAGCAGGCAGCTTGAGAACAAGGCAGGAGAGCCTGGCGAGTACACTGCAGAAGTACTCTCTTGGATCGGTGGAAGCCAATGCACACCTCGTATGCCAAGCTACACCTCAATAAATCCGGCCAGGCCGCTTGTCCAAGCTCATGGACCATGAGATGTATCATGTCATGGCCAAGTGCAGGTTTCCCTGGGAGGAGTGAGATCTGCCCCACTGAGAGCAGCCCCTCTCGAGCACCCCTCTAACCCTCAGACAGGCCCACAAGGACAGCCAGTCCTCTTCCACCAGGAGCCAGCGAGCCTGTCAGGCAGGTGTCTTCAGAGGGCCCCCACGAACAGAGACCCCCCTGACAGGTCGCACTTCCCCATGCCCGGTTGGCTTGGAGGATCCCTGTCCACAAATGGAGGAAGAAGAAGCAGCCACCAGAGGACGCAACCCACACCCACCACCCAAGCTGTCCCACAGTTGAGCGCAGAGAGGCAGACTAGAGGGCAAGAACCACCAAGTTGTCCTGTTGGGATATCAGGGACACAATGGAAGACCAGCCACAGAACTTCTCTTTCAGCTGGTCACTTGGACAGAGCATCCTCGGGCCGCCACACTTCACACCTACGTGAGCCAGACCTCAGCGGACTTTGCCCGAGGCCAAGGTACCAGGTGGATGAAGCAGACGATAACACACTTGTCAGCACACCCTCAAGCCCAGCATGAAAGCTGCTCTACCCCAATCCAGGTCTGCTCCTCCACCCCAGGCGAATGTCGCAAGCCCTTCCACTGCTTTGAAAAGCCCCTCAACCTTACCGAAGGCTACGACTACCAGGACTTTCCCACAGCAGAATCAGACCTTCTCAGTCCAGGCCCAAGGCTTCACTCGGAAGCGCACGATGTCACCACATCGAGATCTCGACGACTGAGACTCGGGGGGTCTCACGCAGCTGCAGGACCAGCACAACCCCAGACACTCCTCCCCTCCACCCCACAGCAAGCCCATCAATGGGACAATCTGGTCAATCAGCTCCTTGGGACTCCATCTTCTAGTCTGGGGGAAGTAGTTCTGAGGTGCCTTGGGGAGGGCTCTCAACCTCACGGGACTGAGTCAGCTCCTTGGCATAGCTTCGCTGAACACACCATCCCCCTGTTGTACGTCTCGGGCCAAGCCACCCCAATGGGTGCCTCAGACCAGGCACTGCCAGCCACTGCCACCATCCACCAGTCCCTGCCCGTTGACAGCTGAGACCATCGACCATGCCTCAGAGGTGACTGAGAATAGTGGCCAGTTGACTGAGTTGTTACCTGTTCACTTTATCTTTGCTTAAAGACACTTTACTTGGTTCATTTTGCATTTTTTAATAAAGTTCATTAAAATTTACCTAAGACAGTTAATAAAGGTTTCATCTTTGCTTAACACTACTTAATTCCAGGTTCTTGGTTTTTTTGCTTTTTTAATAAAGTCATAAAATTACCTAAAGAAAGTTATAAAGATTATCTTTCTTAAGACACTTGGTTCATTGTTTTTTACAAAAGGCCCATGTCACACACAGAGGATGTCAAAACGGAAGAAAAACACTTGCCATCCGTTGATTTAACGCGATGCCGCATCCGTTCTATACTCACTGCATACGATTTTTATTACGACTCTGATCCGTCCAGCCTTCCGTTCTGCTGGAGATTTTAAGCTGCAGAAAACTTTTGAGCGATAAAAGTAATCCAACGATTCCTTCGTACATCCGCTAACGCATTACGGGGAACATCCATTATACGTCCGTCATCAATCCGTTACATGTCCACTATATCTGCTAGGCAAATCCGCTGTTGCATCCGCGCAACTCCATCCACTCCAAACAGAAAACGGACAAAGGGAGGAAGTGAAATGGACGCGAGACGACAGCGCAGGTGTTAGTAGCACGGAATGCAGAAAAGATAAAAGTGGATGCAGCTCGCATATGAACAGTATTAAAACGAAAAAAATTTCGTATTAAGGGACGTTATCTCGATATTTAGGATGTTCTGCAGGATGTCTGGAGTATTGTGAAGGACACCTAGCGGAAAAATTGATATTTTCCTGATAAAAGGGGGAAGAAATCACCTGGAGTCTCACTTTCATGTCCAGGTGTCAGCCCTCTTCAGCCTTGAGTCTTTGTCTTGCTCTTCCAACAGCATTCCCAGTCATCTCCACCATGGAATCTGTCGCACACTCCTTTTTGGTAAGCCGCCATCATTCTTACAACAGTGCGAAGCCCTCCGTACAGGCTCTTTCAACCTGTTTTTACAGGCAAGAAAAGGAGGCGTCCAAGAAGTGTCAGGTCCTGAAGATGGATCGCGAGCAAGAGCCGAGCTACGGACTGTATTGATAGCTGATGGTGGAGCTGAGGAACGAAGACACTCATGCATTCAGACCCTCATGAGGATGCCGCACAGGCCATTGTTTGACGAAGTTGTGGAGCGCCTGAGACCCAGGTTTGACCAAGGCCAAACACAACTTCCGGGCCCAGCCTGGACCTGGGCTGAGGTTGGCGACTGACTCTGAGCCACCCTGGCCTCCAGGACCACATACAGGAATATGCAGTACAGCTGGAGGGTGCCAACAAACAAACATTCAGCATTGTGTTGGTCACGATAGCTGGTGCAGCCATCTTCAAAGAATACCTGGAGCGAGCTTCCACTCCAGGTGCTCCCACCACTGTCAAGAAGGCTGGAAATGAAAGTGCTAAGCAGTGGTTATTCAGAAGTGAACGTTCTGTCATCCTACTTTGCTAGTGGTTGATGCTGACTACCAAGTTCATGTTACCACACGAGGCTTTCAGGCAATCAGGGTCAAGCTTCAAAGATGCGCCAAGTATCACAACGCCAGTGACTCAAGGAGGGGCTGAAACGCAACTCATCATGGCTTCCCAGATTCCAGACCCCTACGCCCAATGTACACCACAAAGGATGTGCCTACTTCCATCGTGGGGGATGACACCTTCTCCCTCAGAACCTCTTCCTCCGATGAAGCCCTACACTCCAGATTCCTGCACCTGTATGAAGAGAGTGGATCTTCAACTACAGGCTGTCCAGGGCAAGACGGGTGGAGGAGAATGGTCGCTTTGGGCACGTTTCTGGCCAACACGGTTGTTCCAGGGCGCTACTTCTCACCACCATGCAAGCATCGCCGCAGAGGACCGTGAGGAACGCATTCGGGGTCAAAGCTTGTTGCGATCCTGCACAATCTCCATGCACCCACACCGCGTACCAAGTGTTGCAGAAAACATGGGCTTGTGGACCACCAACAATTGTGCGAATGGGGGACATGGAGCCTTGGGTGAATGGAGGCAAGGGCTTTCTGCCTGCTTTTCTGTGGAGGTGATGGTGCGGCTGGCGGGCAGCGGTGTGGTTGGTATCTGGGTTGGCAAGTGGCCTCTCCCGTGCTCCCAACTGCGTCGTAGGGGTCCTCCACGGCCTTGCTCACAGAGTGCAGCTGTCTGTGGGGCCCCTGTTTGTGGGGCGCTTTCTCACAGATACCTGCCTGGACACAGGAGCTGACTCTTGGCCAGAAGAGGACTTGCGCTCTCTGTGGGCTGCCTGGAGAGAAGGGTGACAGAGGGGCTGCTCCTGGGCTGGCGGGAACCTCACCCTTCCAAGAAGCGTGCACTCTTGGGCCATCACGATGAAGGACTCGCCGGCAAATAAATCACATACAAAGAGTGAGCTTACCGCGGCTTGGCCCAGACTTCTTGGAAGTGCGAGCTCCCGTACCAGGCTGTGCATGTGCCATTCCCTCCACCCGAGGAGGACCTCCGACAGTGTATAGCCCAGGCTCTCCACCTTCTCTGCTCCATCTGCCGCCTGTTCTGCTTGTTACCCTACTCGGGTCTCGAATAGAGCCTGATGTCCTTCGCCCAGATGAGGTACTTGCTCTCCTCAAGCCATCGAGCACCTCAAATCCTCATTGTTCCTCTTCCCAATGGAGTACTGTCTTCCTCTCCTACGGCGTCGCGAGACGGTTGGCCTCTTGGTTCCTCCCTCTGGCAGGCCTTCTGGGCCCTCATCAAGGGCTTTGGATGGTCTTAGGGGGCTGGCTTCCACCCAATCAACCACCGACCCAAACACCACCACCAGCCCGACCGCAGCAGCCAGAACAAAACCAGGCAGCCAGGCTACACCAGCATGCCGACCAGGCAGCACCAGCAGAGTAAGCACCAGCAAGTCAAGCACAGCGCACCAGGAATTAGCACCAGCAGATAAGCTACCAGCAGAAAGCCACGCCAGCACCCAGAGCAGCATCAGCCAGCAGTAGTAAACACCGCAGAAGCACCAGGCACCAGGAGCAGTGCCAGCAGAGTAAGCGCCAGCAGGAAGCACCGAGCACCAGGAGCAGCACAGCGAGAGCACCAGCACCAGGAGCAGCACCAGTAGAAGCACCAGCACCAGCAGAAGTCAGCACCAGCAGCAGAAGCCCCAGCATAAGAAGCAGAGTCAGCGCCAGGGGGTGCGTGATGGTGGCCCTGTCCTTTCGCTTGCCCAGGGGCTGGAGGAGTAGCACAGCTTCCTGCTTCATTACCCATGGGTGTGCTGGAAGATGTGTCTGGCCAGCAGTGTGCTTTCCTCTAATGGTGACTGGTTGCGAGCTGTCATCCGTTTCTATTTATCTGCAGGGCTGATGTCAACTGTATCGCTCACCGCATGTGCAGTGAACGCTTTATGCAATCCGCTAGCATCCTCTAGGGAGTCGCGTGAGTGCATTCGCATCATTCCGCTAGGCATCCGCTCGTGCATCACCGCTCCTTCGAGCTTGCACGTCCGCTTCGCTTTGGCTTCCCCCGGAGAGGCCCTGCGGACATGTGTCATCGGCGGCTTTCATCACGCTGAGGCTTCCATGATGCATCCACTTAACATCTTCGCTACGTCCTAATACGGAGCAACACAGCAGATGCGATTCATTCGCGTTCTCAACGTCGAATAGTGTATGCCCTCCTCCTTAACTGGCTATCTTGGTGGAGCAAATTGATGAGGGCACTTCTTCGATGATCAGAGTTAGACGGAAGGCATAGTTAACGGAAAGAGTTGGGAATGCATTGCCCCATTGAATAGCGTCGTCGACGGAGTGGCGTCCTATGATGGCCTCTCTACATACGTGGTTTGCCGTCACTCGCTGTTGGCCGATTATGTGGACAGGGGCCTTTAAATAAAAAGTGTTGCGTGAAACTTTAAAAAATGGTTAACGCCTTTGCATGCTTGTGGATAGCATAAGGATAATTGTGGATTAAATAAACCTCCAAGTTAAGCATGTTGGACTGTATGATCCATCATCCCAGGCTGCCACACTATGGACCTTTTATTATCATAACAATTTATTCATTGATCAACACATTTATAAATCAAACAAGCCCTTTATTAATTGCCATTCGATTGCTTCTTCCTTCACGTGAAGCTCTCGTTGCGGGCCTTGTACATCCACAGTGTCTATCAGGTTATGTCCTTGCCTCCATTCACCAGGCTCCATGTCCCACTTCTCTTGGTTGGACGGTCCACGAAGTTGTTCTGCAACACTGGGTACAGGTGCGCATGAGATTGTGCAGGATGCACGCAAGCTTCCACGATGCTCCTCAGCTCTATGTGGCCTCATGCTGCATGGTGGTGGAAATATCTGGAAACCTGTCGGCCAGGGATGCCAAAGGTGTTCTTCCACCACCTCGTCTTGCCCTGGACAGCCTGTAGTTGAAGATCCTCTCTCAGCGGTGAGGGATCTTGAATGTACGTCGTTCATGAGGTAGGTTCTGAGCGGAGAAGGCATCATCACCATGATGAAGTAGGGCACATTGTTGTGTCATTGGTAGGGGGTCTGGATCTGGAAAACCATATGAGGTTGCTTTCAGCCCCTCCTTGAGGTCACTGGCGGGTGAGTATACTTGGGCATCTGAAGCTGACCCGTTGCCTGAAGCATCGATGTACATGAACTTGTAGGCAGCATCAACCATGGCAAAGAGCGATAATAGAGAAGCCCTCTGTAGTTGTAATAAGTGGACCCTGAGTTGGCTGGAAGCTTGCAGGCCACGTGCTTCCATCTATGAGCTCCAACGAGCTTGTGGGGAGAAGTCTCACCTCTTGATACCACTCTTCTGCAAGTTTTCCTCAGCTTGTTCAGTTGGGTGGGACACTGAGGAGCTCCTCCACGTATTCTTCGATGATGGCCTGCACCACTTCTCTGACCACTTTGCTGATGCTGTTGTGTGGCACCTCAGCAATACTGCATGTTCTGTGATTGTGGTTCCAGAGGCCAAGGTGGCACATAGTCAGTGGCCCATCTTCAGTTCCAGGTTGGGACAGAAGTTGGGTGCTAGGCTTGTTAACTGGGTTCAGACGCTCTACAGTTCGTTAAACATGAGGCTGGTGGCATCCTCATGAAGTGATGGAATGCACAAGGGGTCTTCATTCCTCAGCTCACCAGATCATCTGGTCATCACAGTCTTAGAATTCTTCTTCTCGCCATCCATTCCTCGGACCGCACACAGCGTCTTGTATTCTCCTTCTGTTCGCTTGTGTATAAAGGTGAAACAGTTCTGGAACAGTTTTGGTTCTGACGTGGATGGAATGAGCGCCAGCTATTATACGCTGGTTCATCATCCACTGGTGAAAAACAATTGATGATGTAGTCTGAAGACCAAGTATTCAAGGGTGAAGGACGTGCTGTACACCACGGGCGTGTGGTTGGACCTTCATTACTGAGATCGCAGATTTTTCTCTCCCCTTTTTTTTAGGAAATATTTGATAGTTCCTGCTCAAGTGTCTTCTACATGACTTAGGCATACATGAGACAGTTCAGTATCCTAATATCCGAGATACGATCCCAGATACAAACTTTTGTCCGTTCTTAACTTTAGTAATACGATGATGCATACACTTACATCCTTTCTATTTCCGTGCTACTAACTGCTGTGTAGACGTGTGCCGCAACCTTTCTTATACCTCCCCTGTTCCGTTCTTACAGCTTGCAGTGTGCGATGGTGGATTGACGGGAATGGCCAGAGATGAGAGATACGCGGATGTATTAACGAGATAACAGACATGAACCTTTGTTTGCGCCAGGATATTCAGGCAAGTGATGACAGTGACATCTACTGCGGCGGAAGAGCGTTCAATCCAGACTGGTCATACAAAAGCTTTTGTTCTGCACATGCTTCAAAAACCGTTCTGGCGCAGGATGGAACACTCTCAGTGGCATGGAATGCTCCGCCTCGCGAGGGACTGTGAGGCGTATTTGAACCCCAGTGTTTATGAAACATGTATGCAGTGAGTACACAACGGATGCATAGCGTTTTCCAACGGATGGCAAGCTTTTTTTAACTTTTTACATTCTCTTTGCATCCGTAAGTGCAGTGGGACGGGGGCTTAAGATCATGTCCTGGTCTGACTGGTACTGTCCCCTATATCCATCAATGTGAACCCAGATTTGGTTTAGGAAATAGGCTAGTTTTCCCAGGGTGCCATCAAAGGTAGCCAGAAGCTGGGGGCGGGGCAGTGGTTGGGGGGGCAGCTGCAGCCAGAGGGATTGGTGATGGGATGGGAGTCAGCATCCACTGGTACTGGATTCATTCTTGGCCTGGATAAAAGGCCCACCTGGGCAGAACCTATTCTGCAAGTGGCAGTCCAAGAGGTGTTGGTGGGGGTTGAAGGGTAGGCCTTGGTTGGCCTCTCATTCTTCCCCTGGTCCCAGGGCTTGAGTGGCCCAAGGGCCTGGAAGGTCATCCTGTTGCAGTGGCTGGCTGGGCTGCTATTTGGAGGGAGTGGGGGGCTGTGCCTTGGGCCAGCCAGCACCAAATAGAATGAAGCAGATGCTCCACTCTGGACTGCCATGCTTCCTAATCCTAGAAGGTGAAATATAGGCTGGGGTAGAATCCAACCGAGCTAGATTGAGTGTGGTCCCACACTCAGTAGCTCAAATCTGGGGTAGCCCAGCAAGCAACTGGCTATGGGACAATGATTGGAGCCTCAATTCCCTGAATTCACCAGCCTCCAGGGATTTTGGTGGTCTCCACTCAAGGCAGCCACTGGTCCAGGTTGTCCCGATGCTCCTGTGGATGCAGGGACCACCATCCCTGGTTCCAGCTCTAATTGCAGAGCTGATCCATCTGGCTGGGTCTGCCTAGGGACAGGTTCCTTGGGTCTGGCACTTTCCAGAGTTTGGCCTATGCTGCCTTGGCTTCGGCTACTGCTGCAGCTGATGGGTAGCAGATAGCTTCACAAAACTCTTCCAAAGCAGATCTGGCAGATCCTTCAGGGGTCTCTTGTCCCTACTCCATCTTCCCCGAGTCATTATGCTCCAGTATTTTGGGGTGCATCTCAGGGCTCAGTTACAATTTAGCTCCATTTGGAAGAGGTACAACCCACTTTATGACTTTAGATTTTTTTTTCATGTCACTATTGGATTTTTTTATTTTGGACTATAACTGGCTACTCTATCAGCTGGATTGAAAGTCAAAGAGAATCTGAAGATTTGGAAGCATTAAAATGAGCAGGAAACCAAAATCATTCGGCATTTCTGCTTCTACCTCTGCTTCCCCACCACCTGAAGGACAACATTTAATTCAGACAATGTTGAAGCAAGATAAAGAACAAGAAAAAGTAAATTTACAGATGATTATGNAATCTGAAGCTTTGGAAGCACTAAAATGAGCAGGAAACCAAAACCATTCGGCATTTTTGCTTCTACCTCTGCTTCCCCACCATCTACAGGACAACATTTAATTCAGACAATGTTGAAGCAAGATAAAGAACAAGAAAAAGTAAATTTACAGATGCTTGTGCAAGGAATCCAAGATATTAAGATAAAAATAGATACTATTGAACAACATGTGATTCAGGGTGATATACACAAATTAAAACAATATATAATATTTTTTTTAAAAAAAACAGCAATCCTGGCATTTTTTAAAAGACTTCTGTAGGACCTTTGAAAGCTAATGTCACTTATTTTGGGGTTAGCATTAATGGTGTTCTATTCATTTCAACAGCTTATTGCTATGTTGTTATTTAATTTATGGTTTTTAATTGTATTTTGGTTTTTAAATTATTATTGTAATTTGCTGTGAATCTTAAGATTTTGGAGATTTACCAATATAATAAATATTTACAAATGTGATATGTAACAAAACATTGCACTAAAACTTCATCCCCAATAAGAGATATGATTGATGTGGTTGTCATCTTCGTCATCCCATTTTTCCTGCAGGAAGTAGAAAATGTGGTTTCCCCTTCTCCATTTTTCTCTTAAAACTTCAACCCTATGCAGATTTGTTGGATTGAAAGTGAATGGTTAGTGAGTTTTTTGGCTGAGGATGGACTCCTAATCCTGAACCAACATCTTAAGCCTTATTGGTAGTTAAGGATTGCCGTTACTCTTGAATTTCAGCTATTGCTAACCAAAAATAATAGCTGTTTAATATTCAAACAGCACACAAAGGAGTCACCGTTGGCTGTGGTTGAGGTTAAAGATGGTGTTTGTGATTGTATTAACTATTTGTACTGATTTATACTATTGTTTGAATGATTGCATGAGAAAAAAGCATCAATAAATTAAATGTATCGTAGATGAGGTAGTAAAATTAGAAATATTGAACTTTCTATCATCTCTTACAATTTTGTATTAGAGGCTTATTTCTGGCAAATGATAACAAAAAGCTTGTAGAGCACAATATGAAATACTGATCATATATTTCTGCACATTTTTTGTGCATCTAGAAAGCACAATTTATTGCTATGTGTGCAAGGCTTGCCAAAAAAAAAAAGTTGATGGCGCTTAGGTTTAACAGTTGGGTGAAGCTGCAGTTTTATAATGCCAGTAGCATTTTATATCTGCAAACCCATCAAAACGTTAAGTGAAGAAGCTGAATTATAAGAGGCTTGACAGAACTATAAAACTTCTTTCCAAAGAAGTCGAAATGACATTTTTATTCCTAGAGACTAGGAGCGGGAAATAAAAGATAAAGATATATAGAACTGCACTAGCCAACCTTTATGGTACATCAACTGTACAATTTCTGTTGAACCTTTAATTCAAAAAAGTGTGTTAACATGGTGGCAACTTATCTATATGTTCAGTTGAACCAGCTTGCTCTTAATGGTGGAAGCAAGGTTCCTACAGCAAGCTGTAATCTTCTTGTTAACAGTTTATATAGTCTAATTAGCATATATGCTGATTTGAGTTTGGATAAGAAACAAATTCCATTTTATAATGCCCAGTTATTTGGAAGTTTGCCAGTCAACCAGTTAAGGTATGCTTGTTGGATTTCTTGTAAGCCACCTAAAGTTGTTTTGGATAGGGAGATATCCAAAGAGGGAGGGATATCCAAAGGGAGTTAGGCAGCATATAAATTTCTTAAATAAATGAAATAAAGTTTATCAATTATGCTACAGTCACACTCCAGTTATGGATATTTGGATTCTTTTTATCTTCCTTGCTCTTCTGAAAGCTTCTGTTCTGTACTAAAATTGAACTATTTTTTCAAATATTTTCTATTCAGTATGACCATCTTCCAGAGGTTGTGATTTTAGGGGATATTCCTGACAAATAATTAATGGTGATCATATGTAACAGGATAAGAAAAAACAATTTGAAACTATTAAAATGTTCAGACAGTATTGTGCTACGTGACTGCAGGTGAAACTGTATATTGCTATTAAAAAGTTTTACTAAAATGAATATACAAAAATGTTCTGGAATGAAATTCTGTTTTGTATTGTTGAAAATCCTTTGGTATGCCAAAATCTCAGCTGAACCTCAGATTTTGTATATATCTGTGTATGAAAGAGAATACCGATGGATGGATGGATGGATGGATGGATGGATGGATGGATGGATGGATGGATGGATGGCTACAACTTACATGCAACTTCATGTCCTGGGACTTTTTGAACATTAATTGTTCAGTGAATGTTTAGGGATAAAATAAAGTAGGGACACTATGCATAGTTTGGTTCCTGAAACTTTTTCCTCCCCCTTTATCAGCAGTGGCAATAGGTGACAACTGATGATCTTCTTCAGAGGCAGAAGGTGTCTCTTCAAAATGTTTATACTTTAATTCTTCTCTTTACATTTCCCAAGGTTTTTTTTTATTCCTTGCTTGCTTTAAAAGGAATCAGGTTTCCATTTTGGACTTGATAAAAGGATTTCCTGAGGAGAATGCAAGTTGTGGCCTTCCAGTTGACTATTTACACCCAGGTTTTCTATTTATTTTCAGTGCATAAAAAGCCTTTGTTTGCTGCTCCTGAAGGAATCTCTTCTGCTGCCCTCCCTGAAGCTACTTCTGGAAAGTAGAGATCAAGATCTACACTCCATGGCACTGGAGCAGATAACAGCAGTTACTGAGGTAATTGAATTAGCCATTCTTCCTCATTGGAGGTAATAAATTAGTTCTTCAGTCATTATGTAGGAAGCTAGGCCTCTTGAATGTAATATAGCTATTACACCTTTCCAAAGCTTTTATGCCTATAATCTATAGAACTGTATAGGACAGTGATCCCCATCCTTTGTGGCTCGGTGGCCCAGCTGGGGGGGGGGGAAGAGGAGAACCAGGCCATGCAAATGGCAGGCTGATATGCATATGCACAGCTTCACTCACACGAGCAGCAGCCCAGTCCATAGGAGCAGCAGCCCAGCAGCACATGCATGCTGGTCTGCCAGTCATGCTAGTGGAGCTGTGTGCGCACAGGTGTGCCAGCCTACCACCTGTGTAAGTGGAACAGGGATCTCACATGGCCCCATTCCGAATAGGCCACAGCCCACAGGTTGGGGATCCCGATATAAGACTAAGAGTTCATTTTATATGCCCAAGATGCTTAAGACTAATACGGTTAGTTGCAGTTATTTTATTTTACATTATCTCTTTCTTCATCCACTTGCTTTTGAAAATAACCAAATACTTTATATCTGGTATGGCTTAGACTAGGGGTTTCAACACATGTCGTCATGGTGGTGTCATATGACTTATTGTGACTTTTCCCCCCCTTCGCTAAACTGGGCGTGGGCATGGCCAGCGTGTAATGCATCTGACCCGTGGGCTACAAGTTTGACACTCCTGACTTAGACAATCCATTTGTCATTAATTCTTTGTACACAGGAATATATTGACAATAGTAGATATAGTTTTAGATATCTTGATGAGTTAGTAGCATCCAATTACCAGAAATCTTTTTAAATTCTACTACAAAAATCATCTTTAAGGGCTGAGCAAAATATTTGAAAGGGATGATTCACAAAGCACAGATGTCCATGTAGTCCTCAATTTACAACCGTTCATTTAATGACCATTTGAAGTTACAATGGCACTGAAAACAGTAACTTGTGGTTTCTTTTTCACACTTAATGACTGTTCCAGCAGCCCCATGGTCACGTGATTAAAATTTAGCTGCTTGGTAACTGACTCATGACAGCTGCAGTGTCCCTGGGTCACATGATCAGCTATTTGCAACCTTGTGACAAGCAAAGTCAATGGAGAAGCCAAATTCACTTAACAGCCATGTTATTTACTAAACAACTGCATTGATTTGCTTAACAAGTGGTGGCAAGAAAGGTCATAAAGTGAGTCAAAATTCACTTAAATATCTCACTTAGTAACAGAAATGTTGGGCTCCATTGTGGTCATGAGTCGAGGACCACCTGTACATGTTTCACCTTGATTTATATTTGAATTCATTGCCATCTAATGGGATCCTTCGTGTGTATCCTTCGTGAGGAAGCTCCGGGTTCACTAGAGCAGGCCAACTTCTGGCTTCTAACTCTTGAAGAATTGTCCAGCTAGACAGTGTGCTTCTTCCTGGCCAGACCACTATGTCTTCATATAAATATATGGCATATAGGGAGACATCTGTAAACCAGCCACCTGATCATAATATTTATCTATTCATAAGGTGAAAACCTGTTGCTCTGAACTCAACGTTAACCAATCCCAACTAGGGTTGCAGAAATTACAGTTAATTAACCTTAAGGGATCTCAGATTCTGTATACCATTTATATTTATGCTACATGTCTACAATGGAGCTTTTAAATTTTATATATATATATGTGTGTGTGTGTGTGTGTGTGTGTGTGTATAAAACACACACACACACACACACTGCTGCAGATAATTTACATTGCCCATCATACTTTTATGGGTTACTCTTTTATTCCTACCCCATTCTCGGGTAGCGCCAAGTAGGGGAAGAGAGATTTTGTTCTCTTTCCCTCTTAAAAACGCACAGCCAAGGAAAAGAATAAATGGTTGTCTAGCTGAAGGATTACACTGATGTTCCATGTCTCTGATAAGAAATGAATGTATAAAGATTCTTATACTACTTAAATAATTGGCATAAAGTTAGTCTCTCATAACATTTCAAGAATCTCATTGGGTAGACTTGTCTTTCTCTTTTGAGGCTTTTTTCATTTCCTCTTCAGTGTTAACCATTTGCTTAGAATTCAGTTTTGCCTAGTTTAAGCTACATTATATGGTGCTTGAATAATAGATACTGTTGCCAGGCAAGTTTTTTGAGTTAGCTTGTTTTTCCATTTAAGCATGACTCTTTTGTTTCCTAAAGCTCTTTCTCTGCTTATATTACACCGGAGAATCATAACTAGCATCTGGAAAGCAAAATCAGAGCCTATTGATTTTCCTAGCAATGCTCACAACCACAGATATGCAAGAGGAAATGCAATGCTCGCTTGCTGATCAGATATATTGTTTAGTCATTTGTTGTCTAATACTGACAGCTTTATGGATGTTTACATTTGAAGAAATAATGGTGGGGGAAGTGCTGATACCAGGATTTCAGCTGCTTCTGCCTACAATAAAAAGCCTGGCTTCTTTTCCTAGTATTTCTGAAATTGTGGTAGCCTTGTATTTGCTGCTTTATCCACCTCCGGATTACTGCTTCTGTGTATTTCCATGATCAGGAATAACTGGTTCATCTTTGACAATGAATCTCAAATATAAATAATGCACAGAATATTAGGTTTGCCAGTACCACTAAGCTATAGCATTTAGTTTGAATGGAGTCTTGTCTCAAAACAATAACAAAATTCTGCTAAAGTATGTTTTGTTTTGAGTTTTGAATTTTTTTTATAATTCTAGGTAATGTTGAGGGTTAATAATATTTAGTTTTTTGTTTCTGAATTGCACATTTAACATGTGAATTCATAAGCCTCAGCTCATCACCAGGGACTCTAGCCAAAAATGCTGTTTACAAAGAAATTCATTTTAGCAAAAAAAAATAGTTTTTAGAAAAAAATGCATGTGAAACTTTGATAACATATATATATATATTTGTAAAACTATAAAACTCCATTCATTTAAAATATTAACAAAATATTTGCAAGTTAACATTTTACTGACAAATAACTAATCTTCATTGATTATTTTTATCATTTGTGGATTATATCAGTTTTTGGAACCTTTTATTTGTTGAATCTATAAGACTGATCACAAGTTACGATTATTTCTTTTCACACTCAGGAAGGGATTATTGTGATAAGCTCAAAAAGAAACCAAGATTGAAATACTGAAATTGTATCACTTACTCCACAAGTTTGGTGGTATTCATGGTGAAGACAATGTCTATAAACTCATATATATTCATTTTCACACATTAATTTTACCTGTTTTCCATTGTATAAGCAATTTCAAACTCCTGAACTCTAATGTGTATTTGTTGGATAGGAAAACACCTGTTGAACTGAAAGCTTCACTGACTTAAAAATTCATTATCTCAGCTGACATCGTATACTTCATCAGTGCTTCTTCATAGCTGCAGTAACATCCTGGGTCCATTAGTTGATTAAATAAAGACAAAAACAACCTATCCAGCTGTGTGACTGTTCATCAGCACAATTCCCAATTTTTGCATGTTACTCTGATACATACTTTTTTTTTAATTAGCTTTCAAACATTTTCTATTGTGTGTTTGGAATAACAAACATATGTAGATAAACTAATTTTCATTGCTTATCTTGCATTTTTAAAAGAGAAAAGGATCTGATTACAGTAAAGATTCCTTATAGAACTGCAAGAGCAATCATCTCCTGTAAAAGGGCTGCCACTGGTGAAAAAAAGACATGGAAGCAGCAATCTCATAATCATTTTGAGTGGATACAAGGGCAAAGCTTGCTAATGAAAGGAGGTTGGGCTTATTCTTTACTATTCTCTCTTATGTTCATAATTATGCACTTTCTGTAAATTTTGTGTGAGAAATCTTTTTTCTTAATCTAATATTGTTCTTAGTGGTCTGTTTATGTAGTAAACATAAAGTAATATAAATAAATATAAAGGTTCCTTTCACACATACGTGCTAGTCATTTCCGGTTCTAAGGGGGGGTGCTCATCTCCATTACAAAGCCGAAGAGCCACCACTGTCCGAAGACGTCTCTGTGGTCATGTGGCATGACTAAATGCCGAAGGCGCACAGAACGCTGTTACCTTTCCACCAAAGTGGTCCCTATTTTTCTACTTGCATTTTTACATGCTTTCGAACTGCTAGGTGGCAGAAGCTGGGGCAAGTAACGGGAGCTCACTCCATTATGCATCACCAGGGATTCAAACCGCTGAACTGGTGACCTTTCTGATCAACGAGCTCAACATCCTAGCCACTGAGCCACCATGTCCCTGGTTAAATAGTATGCCTAATGCTATAATTCCAGATCGCCAGCATTTGCCTGTCGAACTAAAGCCCATGTCACACTGCACCAAAGGATTGAAAGAGGATGTAAAATGGAGAAAAACACTTGCCATCCGTTGGTTAACACGATGCTTCCGTTTTGTA